>CM075809.1:15265145-15418809 GCA_037975025.1 Excoecaria agallocha
AAAATAAAGAAATAATGATGAAATGGTAAATGAGTGTTAAAGGAAATGTGATGTTAGTGGAATTGTCTAAACAAGGACAATTTAATAATTCTAGTTTATAATTGAAAGATGGAAGGAAAAATTGTGAGTACATGCTAAACATGTTGGAAATAAGGAAAAAAAGATAATTTGATACCAAACGTAAGTAATAGGAACTAAATTGAATAAAATACAAAAGTTGGGACCAAATAGTAATTAATGGTTAAAATTATAATTCAGTGAAGAAGTCATAAAGATAAGGATTAAATTGTAATTTTGATCTTAAAGCTGAATTTAAAGATTAAATTGAAAAAATTGTAACTTAGGTGTTAGAACCCTAAAGGTAAGATGAAATGGATGTAACAGGGGACAAAATCATAAATAAATGATAAAATTGATTAAAATAATGGCATAATCATAAATAATGAATAATGTTGCATATTAATGCTAAAATTATAATTTTATAGTAAAATGGATAAGTTAAGAAAAGAAAATGAAATTTTGAAGTAAAATATGAAAATAAGGGAAAACAGTAATTTAATCTACGATAATATGTGATGATAAAATAATAAATTTGATAAAAGATGGTAAAGTAAGGGTAAAATCGTAATTTGGTGAAGCAAATGACAAATTAAAGGCAAAATAGTAAAATGAGAAAATTAGGAACATAATGATAATTTTGAAAATAAATTGGCATTATAAGAGTAAATTGGTAATTTTAATGGTAAACTGTGAATTAAGTGTTTAAAAGCGTGAACATAGTAAAATAAATGATGAAATAAAGAAAAATAGTAAAAGTTGGGAAAATGGGAATGTAAAATTTAAATTGAGTAATTATCCTATAATAAGAAATTAATGTAATAAAAATGGTTCAAAATATTTTGCATAGTAGAAAAATTATAGAAGGAAAAAAATTATGTTAAGAGAAATTATTTAAATTGTAAGTAAATATTGTTGCTTGCTTTTGTGCACGTGACATGAAATAATTTGGTTAAGTATCCACCATTAAGCAACCCAATTGCTTAGCATGTAGTTTTACTGCACAATTTGATATCAAGAACAAGGGTTGGTTGGTATTGACGAAGAATTATTGTGATGAGAATTGCGATGGTTGTAAATTGATGGAGAAATGTGGAATAATTTGATTATTAGGAGTATAATTTGAAAATCTATTGGTGGGCTAGTTGAATTTGCAACTGTTATGCTATCGAAATTTTATTATATGAATAATGAAAATTGACGATATGAATAGTAATTTTGCAACAGGGTTCATAATCCTTTATATATGAAATGAATATGTGATACATAAGTAGTTATTAAAGAAAGAGAAAGAAATTAAATAGCCTATTTCATATTACAGAACGAGATTAATCTAAATTATAACTGCCTACAAGTGTAACATAACAATACTTGAATCAATTTTTGGGAAAATAGTGTTACACACATAGCTCAGAATAATGTTGTGATTAGTCTAATGGACATATAGTTCAGATTTATTGTTGGAACCTTACAACCATTCGATATCATACAGGGAAAATCTTACATAATCAATGATGATTAATTATCCTAGATTTAATGATGATAAATTATGACCGCCTATAAGTGTAACATACCGATACTTAAATTAATGTTTGGGAAAATAGTGTTTCACACATAGCTCAGAATAATGTTGTAATTAGTCTAATGGACACATAGTTCAGATTTATTGTTGGAACCTTACAACCATTCGGTATCATATAGGGCAAATGTTACATAATCAATGATGATTAATTATCTTAACTTTAATGATGATAAATTATGACCGCCTACAAGTGTAACATACCGATACTCGAATTAATGTTTGGGAAAATAGTGTTACACACATAGCTCAGAATAATGTTGCAATTAGTCTAATGGACACACAGTTCGGATTTATTGTTGGAACCTTACAACCTTTCGATTTCATATAGGGAAAATGTTACATAATCAATGATGATTAATTATCATCATAACTTTAATGATGACCATTAAAGTCTGTGGGACTCTATATATAACCTAATAATGCTCAACTCAGTTATTATTCTTCTAAAAAAAAACTCAATCACATATTCATGATCTTTAAATTTTGTGACTTGACCATTAAAGAGTTCCTCACTAAAACTTTCAGCAAAGTATTTCTGTCTTTTAGGCTATCTATCTTTTTACTAGAAGTCGGACTATGGATATTTGACCTTAAGATTGATCTTAGCTATTAGTTCGGATTACCAAACTATTATCCTTTGGTGTATTGAGTGTGGAATCACCATAACCCTCATAGAGCAAAGCACAGAAAAGAGATGCAAGAAAAATTATCAAAATGAGCAAATAAGCCACAACTAATCTCACCTATGTACAATACCACTGAACCATAGATCTCTAGCCACATGGATGGTAGCTATTAACCAATTCGACACATGTTCGGCTCCTAAACTCTATACAAAATGGAAGCTAGGAGTTTAATAAATTCAAAATTTGAAAACTCAGGTGCAAAATATCCCACAGAGCAATTACAATGCTATAGTAACATTCATTAGGAATCCCAAAAGTCACCTCAAAATTAACAACCCCTATGTTGACATAAATGTCACAGCATCCAAGAGAGAGGGGAACTTATGATAACTGGACTATTGATGAATGATACACATAGATTGGAATAATTCTATAATTAGTCTAGCGAACAAACAGTTTTGATATTATTAGAACGAACAATCCTTCAGTTCCATAATGGCTCAAATGTTCAATAATTAATGATGATTAATTGTTTGGGTATTACAATTAAAGTCCAAGCTATAGAATACCTTACAATGTTGGACTCCATCTTCAAAATCTTATAATGTAAGTCCCCAACTTTGACTCCTCTTTCAATTGAGGGACTATGTCGCTATTCCGTCGCTATTGAAAGGGTAATGATGGAATAGCGACGGGAAATGATGGAATAGTAACAGAGTCCCTCAATTGAAATAGGAGTTGAAGTTGATAGTTGACATTATAAGATTTTGAAGATGAGATCCAATATTATAAGGTATTCTATAGTTGAGATATTTTTTTGTAATCAACCCTAATTGTTTTAACTTTAATGATGAGCATTGGGATTTTATATATAACCCAATAGTGCTTTAAGTCAGGTATGATTTTTCTCAAAAAAAAACTCAATCCCATATTTATCCTCTTTAAGTTTTTTTGAATTCACGGTCAGAGAGTTCCTCACCGAAACTTTCACCGAATTATTTTCATATTTCATTGTTTCAAACTATCTATCTCTTTCCTAGAAGTTGATCTCTGAATATTTAACTTTAAAATTGATCTTAGCTAGGAGTCTGGATTATTTAACTATTATGAGAACTTTGATATGTAACTCAGTTAACATGGATTATGAAATAAATATTAGTATAATAATTGCATAAGTTTGAAAGTGCAACTCAATTAATGTGGATTAAGAAATAAATTTAGTATAATAATTGCATAAGTCAATGGCAACAAGTCAAAGTCATACTCAAATAATTTTATACTTCCCACTCAACTCTGGCAAATAAAACCCAATTTCAGTATTTTTAAATTCGTCATATTGGATAATTTATGTAGTTTTGACAAGTTTATCAAGTCTTGAATGGCTATTTTGATTTTCTCAAAATTTCAAGTCAATTAATTAATTCATTCTGAAATATATGCATGATTCAGCCAAAGTCCATATATATACAAACATGCTTGAATAGGATTTGAGCTAAAAATCAATAAAAGAAACGTGACTTTGAATATTTTGTGTTTATTTCAAACACTAATTTTATTTTCTTTTTCCTTTTTCTAATTAATTAATCCAAGTTCGAATATAATTGTTGTGTTTTATTTCCAATTCGGGTATGTGATGATTAGATATTAATTAGTGGCACATTAGGGCTCACATTTGTGGTGACACGGATTATTAAAATCTTAAAATAACATATCAAAATTACATTCGACAAAATTTTATGATTTAAGTTAATATAAAGATGACAAATTAAATAAATTGTTATATATGAAAAAAAAACTCTGATAAAATTTTTTTAAGAATCATAATGAATGTGGAATTCTTGGCAGAGGCGGACTCCATTTGGACACTGGAAAAAGCATCGCCGCATTCCCCACCAAACGCCAGGTCGCCGAAGAAGGTAAAACAAGATGAGGTGGGTGCTAATGGTTTACCGAAGAAGAAAACTATTTTTGACACACATACATTCAGGGATGTGTTACTACACAAGTCTCAACAACCAGGGAATGCCCTGCTTAAGCTATGGGATTCGGACAATAAGGAAAACGAGAATGAGGAGACAACCGGCATGGATACCTGATGTGGGATAATGAGATTTCCATTGAGTCGGAAGAAGGGATGCCTTCAATCATCATATCTGAACGTTTGGAGGTTAAGCTGGCCAAACCCTGGCGACAGTCTGTAGTAGTCAAGATGTTAGGTAAAAACATAAGCTATAACTTTCTATGTTCGAAGATTGATAAGTTATGGAACATCATAGGGGAGTACAATGTGGTTGACTTGGAAAATAATTTTTTCTTGGTGTAATTCAAAGACAAGGAATATTATCTTAAGGTTCTACTAGGTAGACCTTAGACAATCTTAGGACATTATTTAATAGTACAACCATAGCACCCAAAATTTTTGACTACTAATGAGAACCTTTCAGCAGTTGTGGCTTGGGTTAGAATTCCAAGATTGGCTTTACATCGCTATCATAAAAGCATGCTTCGTAGAATCAATCAACTAATGGGCAGGCTTGTTAAAATAGATTACAATGCGACTTAATCTGACAAAGGCCGTTTTGCCATAATTGTAGTGGAATTAGATCTTACGAAACCTTTATTGTCCAAATTTAAGATTAATGAGGTTGCCCATCATATTGAATATGAAGGTTTACCTAGAATTTGCTTTAGATGTGGGAAGTACAGTCATAATTCGGAGGGTTATAGTCTGAATGGTAAGGAAAATGGTGATAACAATTCATCCTATACCACCCTAGAGGGGTCAAACTCAAGGAGACCTATGCAACAGAGTGATCCTCAAGAAAATATTTTATACGATCCCTGGATGATGGTTTCAAGGAAAGGGAGACAAATTAGAACTTCGGTTGCGAGCTGGAAAGGAAAGGAGAAAGTCTTCGAGGGTGCAGGATCACAATTTAATGTGTTGGCTAAGAATGAACTTCATGAAGCCGGTGAGGCCACGAGAGTTTTTGATAAAAAGATGGTTAACCTTAAAATGGAAGAAATAGCATCTCTGGTTGCTACAAATAACCAAACGGGGAACATGACGAGTCTAGCTAGTTCCAAGAACAAACAAAAGTCTAAAGTCAACAAGGTTAGTGGCAAGAGGAGAGTCTCAGGGCTGGGTGAAGCAAATAAGGAGAGGAATGTGGAAAAAGTAATATCACAGGAAAAGCCAATAGTACAGACAGAGGAGGCTGTTGCTATAGACAATAGTAGACCAATTAGAGAACCAAGTCGCACAGTTCAACATGTTAATGATGTTAGTGTAAGCCCTAGCCCCAATACATTGTTATAAAGCTTTTAATTTAATAAATGAGGCATTTGTTTTATCTATTGTATTCCTGTGCATATCAATTGATAGAACTATCCAAGAATGTTGTTTCAGTTTAAGTTATCATGTGTGAGGCACATGGTTGTAAGACCTTGAAACAATAGAGACTTCATTCTAAATATCCCTAGTCAGTCATTGTTATGGGAATAACAAATGAATTAAGAAAGGAATTAATATATATATATATATAAGGATGACTAATTTCATGCCTTATATTAATTCTGATATTTAATATGTGGATCTTGGCCCACATTAAATTACTAACGCAAATTATTTAAAAGGATATTAATTCAGTTTGTGGGATTATAAATAAGACCTCATTTAATCTTGCTATGTTTTTATTGTAGATTGAAAATGGCTTCTTCAAACAACAACTTTTCATTACGATCGGTCCTGGAAAATGACAAACTGAATGCCACCAATTTCATAGATTGGTCTTGAAACTTAAGAATAGTTCTTAAGCAAGAGAAAAGTCGTATGTTTTGGATGCACCCTTGCCCAAAGAACCTGCTAGGAATGCCTCTACGGTTCAAAAGGAAACTTTTGAGACTAAGAAGAGCGACTCCAATGATGTGACCTGTCTGATACTAGCCACTATGGTGCTTGACTTACAAAAGCAATTCATGGACCAAGAGGCTTATGCGATCATGGTGCACCTCAAGGAGATGTTCCAAGAGCAAGCTCGTCAAGAAAGGTTCGTTACAACAAAGGCTTTAATTTCTTGTAAGATGGCTGCAGGTACTCCTGTCAGTATCCATATACTCAAGATAAAAGGGTATCTTGATACTCTTGAGAAGCTTGAGGTACAAGTCCCAAAGGAATTGGCCACTGACTTGATCTTAGGTTCATTGACTGATGATTATGATCCATTTTTTCTGAATTATAACATGCATGCAATGAACAAGACAGTCACCGAGCTTCATGAGATGCTTAAGAATGCTGAAGAGAACATTCAAAAGACCAATCCTGTACTTATGGTTCAAGGGGGCATTAAGAAGGGACCGGCTAAGGGAAAGGGAAAGGGAAAGGCAAAACCCAAGTATGGCCTGGCTCAGCTCAAGTCAAATAGGAGTGCACCTTAGGCCCAATCCAAGCCCAAGGTGCAAAAGCTCAAGGAGTGCGAGAGCACATGCTTCCATTGCAACAAAATAGGGCATTGAAGGAAGAATTGCACTCTCTTCAAGGAATAACAAAAGAAGAATAGAGCCAAGGCGTCCAGTTCTGGTATTTTTGTTTTTGAAATTAACCTTTCTATTTCTACCACTTGCGTATTGGATACTGGTTGTGGTTCTCAAATTTGTTCAAATGTGCATGGGCTAAGAAATAGGCGGTTACTTGGGAAGAATGAAGTGGACCTCCTTGTGAGGAATGGAGCACGAGTTGCTGCCATGGAGATAGGCGACTATCAACTCACTTTACCTTCTGGACTTTGTTTAGATTTGAAAAATTATATTATGTGCCTGCTATGAGCAGAAACATTATTTCAGTTTCTTGTTTGGATTTGGATGGATTTGATTTTGTTATTAAAAATGGCAATGTTCATATTCATCACCAAGGCATTTCATATGACAATGCCATGTTGCAAAATGGCCTTTATATCCTTGATCTACAAAACAAAGGTCCATATACAACATTAATACAAAGAGGGTTAAATCAAACTAATTGAACCCTACTTACTTTTGGCATTGTCATTTAGGGCATGCAAATAAAAAATGCATTTCAAGACTCCACAAATCTAGAGTGCTTGGGTCATTCGACTTAGAATCTTATGACACATGCGAGCCATGTTTGTATGGAAAAATGACAAAGAGTCCTTTTAATAAGAAAGGCGAGAGGACTAATGACTTATTGGAGCTAAATATACCGATGTATGTGGACCATTAAGTACACAAGCTAGAGGTGATTTTAGCTACTTCGTGATGTTTACAGATGACTTCAGTAGATATGGCTACGTCTATCTAATGAAGTACAAGTCTAAAACTTTTGAGAAATTCAAAGAGTTTAAGAACGAAGTAGAGAAACAACTTGGAAAAAGCATAAAAGCCATTCGATCAAATCAAGGTGGCAAATACTTAAGCCAAGAGTTTGACAGTCATTTTAAGGAGTGTGGAATCATTTCACAGCTCACTCCTCCTATAACACCATAATGGAATGGTGTATCCGAAAGGAGAAATCGAACTCTTTTGGACATGGTTCGATCAATGATGAGTCAAGCAAATCTTCCTGTCTCTTTTTGGGGTTATGCATTAGAAATTGCTGCGTTTCTACTAAACTGTACTCCAACTAAAGCAGTTGAGAAAACACCATATGAAGTATGGACTGGAAAAGAACCGAATATGTCATTTCTCAAGATTTAGGATTGTGAAGCACATGTTAAGAAATTAACATCTAATAAACTAGAGTCCAAATCCACTGTCTGCTTGTTTGTGGATTATATCGAAGAAACAAAGGGATACTATTTTTACTCACAAGCCAAGAACAAAGTGTTTGTTGCTCGCAAGGCCGTTTTCTTGAAAAATGAGTTCCTTCTCAAGAAAGAAAGTGGGAGTAAAATAGAACTTGGAGAAATTTAGGTGCCACAAACTCCTATAGATGATGAGTTGGAAATGGGATCAAGTTCACAACCAGTTGTGGAACAGGAACCCATTACACAAGAACCTAGAAGTTCCGGTAGGGTATATCAGGAGATTGAGAGATACGGATTTCTAATCACCGATAGTGACATTATTGAGTTAGTAGATTGTGAGGATCTTACTACCTACTGAAAAGCTAGTGAGAGCCCAGACTCAAAAAATTGGCTTGAAGCTATGAAATCCGAGATGGAATCAATGTACGATAACCAAGTTTGGACCTTGGTTGATCCATCGGAAGGTGCTAAGGTAATTGAATGCAAGTGGCTATTTAAACTCAAAGCTGATAAGACTTATAAAGGTAGACTAGTAGCAAAAGGTTTTCGGCAAACTTATGGTGTAGACTATGATGAGACCTTTTCGCCTATAGTCATGCTCAAGTCCATTAGGATCTTGCTTGCCATAGCTGCATATCATGATTATGAGATATGGCAAATGGATGTCAAAACTGCTTTCCTTAATGAAAATTTACTTGAGGATGTGTATATGACACAGCCTGAGGGTTTTGTCAATCCCAAACATCCTAAGAAGGTTTGCAAGCTTCAAAAATCCATTTATGGATTAAAGCATGCATCCCAAAGTTGGAATCTTCGTTTTGATGAGGCAGTCAAAGAATTTGACTTCGTCAAGAACGAAAATGAGCCTTGTGTATACAAGAAGGTTAGTGGGAGCATAATAGTATTTTTGGTCCTATATGTGGACGACATCCTTCTCATTGGGAATGACATTCCAACATTACAAAAGGTTAAGAAATGGTTGGGGAAGTGTTTTTCAATGAAAGACTTAGGTGAAGCCGAGACAATACTTGGTATTCAGATCTATAGAGATAGATTGAATCGGCTTTTGGGACTAAGTCAAGAAAAGTACATAGACAAAGTACTAAAGCATTTTAGTATGGGAGACTCAAAGAAAGGGTACACACCTTTGGCTTTGAGAGTTCCTTTAACTAAAGAACAATGCCCTAAAACCAAAGAAAAAAGGGACAACATGAGTAGAATCCCATATGTATCTGCTATTGGATCTATCATGTACGCTATGTTATGTACTAGGTTGGATGTTGCTCATGCACTAAGTATAACCAGTAGATTTTAGCAAGACCCTAGTGAGAAGCGTTGGTCTGCTGTAAAGGGGATTCTAAAGTACCTACGAAGGACTAAGGATCACTTCTTGGTATATGGTGATCAAGAAGAGCTCGTCATACAAGGTTATGCTGATGCTACTTTTCAGACTAGCACTCAGGATTCAAGATCGCAATCTGGGTTTGTTTTTATTTTGAACGGTGGTGCTGTTAGCTGGAGAAGCTCAAAGCAAGAGACCATTGCCAACTCAACTACAGAATCTGAGTATATTGCAGCAAGCGAGGCTGCAAAAGAGGTTGTTTGGATTAGAAATTTCATTTCTGGATTAGGAGTGGTCCCAAGCATCCTAAATCCATTAAAAATTTTCTGTGACAACAACGGGGCCATCGCACAGGCCAAGGAGCCCCGGTCACACCAGAAATCCAAACACATACTCAGGAGGTACCACCTGATCAGAGAGACCATTGATCGTAGAGACGTCAAGGTTAGTAAGATAGCAAGTGAAGACAATGTAACAGATCCTTTGACGAAACAGTTGCGTCCAAATCTACATGAAGCTCATTTGAGAGCATTCGGTATTAGGGCTATACCCAATTGGGACTAGTGCTAGTGGGAGATTGTTAGTGTAAGCCCTAACCCCAATACATTGTTATAAAGATTTTAATTTAATAAATTAGGCATTTGTTTTATCTATTGTATTCCTGTGCATATCAATTGATAGAACTATCCAAGAATGTTGTTTCAGTTTAAGTTATCATGTGTGAGGCACATGGTTGTAAGACCTTGAAACAATCGAGACTTCATTCTAAGTATCCCTAGTCAGTCATTGTTATGGGAATAACAAATGACTTAAGACTAGTATGCTCTCTCTGATAATTTGAGTTCTATCTTACGGATTATAAGGACTGGAGTGTCAATCAGAGATCATAGATACATGTTTAGAACATGGTATCTGGATTTGATCCGTTTATGAGAACACTACATGGTACAAGTCATAAGTGTTTCTCATGTGCAAGTTATGCATCGGAGTTCTTAGACCTAAAATTTCTATGAAACTCTTTATGAATTACTATGTACTTTGACATACACCTAACGTGCTCGTAACAGGGTGACAAGTATGGGTATGCTTGGTTATGCACTGATCCATGTTAGAGAGCATGAGAGAAGTGAAGGGATTACCCCTCTCGATAAGAGAGAAAATATCACCGGCCACTTGATTAGTGAACTGAGAAGTGTATGGCCATACCGAGATGAAATAATTAGTAATCATTATTTATCTGAGAGTTCAGTGTCACTGGAATATCAAGAAAGGAATTAATATATATATAAGGATGACTAATTCCATGCCTTATATTAATTTGGAATGCTATAATATCTTGCTGGAGTGTATATATAGCCTTTGAATTAATTTATTAATTCATTGTCAATATTAAATGGACCTATAGGATCGCACACAAAGCATGGAGCTTAAAACATGTAATTAAAGTATTAGGCATTAATTTGGGCTTTTAATTAAAGTCAAATTAATGTATGTAATGGGTATTAAAATTGCTAAATGGACCTTGGTCCATTAGAGGGAGAGATTCGGCTCACAAGGTTTAATTTCAATTAATTAATTATCTTGTATTAATTAAGTTAATTGAGTATTAAAGCCTAAAAGTATTTGAATCAAAATAAAACACTTAAATAGGAGAGAAAGTGACCTAAATTCAAAGATAAAAATCAATGTGAATTTCAGCACATGCATATATCCTAATTAAGTGGTAGTTTTTTATTAAATGTCTTATGCCATTTAAATTAATTTGAATTTAAAACCTAAAAGGAATTTAAATTAATTTGAATCACTTAATTAGGAAGTGATGGAGGCTGAATATACTACCTTATTAAGTGGATTTCAGTATCTTTAAGATTTCCTAAACCTAGTGGTATAAATTAATGAAATAAATTTTCCAAGTGAGGTTTTTTCTCTCACTAAGCCACCACTCTCAAGGGGAAAGGACTCTTCCTTCTTCTTTTGGTTTTTGGGCAGCTATTGGTGAACTTTAGGAAGAACAAGATCAGATCTTGTGTCTTTAGTTCAATACCCATTCCCAAATATAGATACATAGAACAAGCACTCTCAGTTTTAAGCATTTCTTGCAAGTGTGTGTGTGAGAATAGAGAAGAGTGGCGCAAAGGTTGTTCCTTTTGGCATTGGTGATCAAGATCTAAGGCTGATAATTTCATCCTATTTGCTGGTCATCATCAGAATCAAGATTTAAAGTGCATATAAAATTGTAAGTTTTAAAACCCTAAAATTGCATGTTTTTTATTCTTGTTTATGGATTGCGTGGTATGTATGATCAATTTTATTATTTTTCCCATGTGTGATCATCATATATATGCCATGTCATATTCCATCAAATGAAGAGTATCATTTCAGGTGTTGGATGGACAAAATGTAGTTTCCACATTGTTAGATGCAAATAGTCATATAGCAGTAATAGTAGAGAAGCCCAAACTTCTGACTTCCTCATTGAGATTTAATTCTCATAGAAACACTTGAGTAGGAAGATCATTTAGAGGTCAACCACCTGATTTTATGATGAAGAGGAAGGCCAAGGGTAATCTCAAACCCATTCCTCTTGCTAGAGTTTTGGATATCTCATTTGAAGATGAGGTGCTGAATATGGTGAATATCAATAAAAAAAAACCGGACCTGATTAAAGGAGGAGGGGAGGCAGTCCAAAACGATAGCAAGGTTGAGGGAGATAGACAACCTTTAAAGTCTCCATATGTCTAACTCTTTTGTCTTTTATCGACTTCATGAATTTGAAAGCAATGATTGGAATTGTCAAGGAGTTGGATTAAATAATTTTGTCAGTGTTGTTAGAGATTTTTGTCGACAGTTTAGAGCATCTTTTCTAGTGCTAATGGAAACTAAATTCAGTGGTATTATAGCTGACAAGATCATTAAAATTATTGGTTTTCCACATTCTTTTTGAGTTAAAGCTTCAGGATTCTCAGGGGGTATTTGGTTGCTTTAGAAGAATCACATAAACATCTAGGTTCTCTCTTACACTCATCAATGGGTGAACATGAAGATCTCTTACGGGGGGATGCCAGATAGTATGTTCACTACAATTTATACGGATCCGATATTGCTTAATAGGAAAAAGCTATAGGTAGATATTATTCATCTTAATACGGTACTTTCAGAATCTTGGTGGTTAGGTGGAGATTTTAATGCTTTTCTCCATATGCATGAAAAGGAAATAGGTTCCACAAGAGGTAGTAAACCATGCATTCTTTTTCGAGACTGTATAAATCAATGCAAACTTGTTGACCTCGGATTTTAGGGTCCTAAATTCACTTGGAAGAGGGGTACCTTATAGGAAAGGTTAGATAGGCTGATTAACAATTTCCAATAGAGTCACGGATTTGACAGTTATTCAGTTCAACATCTACCTAGAGTGGGGTCTAATTATATACCATTTCTCTTGGTCTTCAATACTGATCATGGAACAAGGAGAACAACTCCTTTCCACTTTCTTACTCCTTGGTTACTTCACAAAGACTTTCCATCCTTTGTTAGAGAAGCATGGGATTCGGAAGTGGACATTAGCTCGGCCATGGCTCTTTTTGTAAAGAAAGTTACGAGTTGGAACAAAGAAGTGTTTGATTACATCCTATGGAAAAAGAAAAGGTTGCTAGCTAGAATGAATAAGATCAGCCGATACCTAGTGTCTTGCCCATCTCAGTTCTTATCTCAGCTAGAATCCAATTTAAGAGAAGAGTATGAGAACGTGCTCAATCAAGAGGAGCTCTTATGGAAACAGAAATCCAATATCGATTGGCTGAGGGAGGGTTATAGAAATACCACTTATTTTCATAATAAACATAGGATAAAAAAGAATAAAATTTGGATTGATAGACTCAAATTATCGGATGGGAGATGGAGTTTGAATGCTATAGAATTGAAGGAGAATGCAGTGATGTATTATTCCTAACTCTACTCTGAAGAAAAGGATTTTGTGCTGGCCTATCCTATTAGAGGTCAATTTGCAAGAATCTTTCAGCAGCTCTTAGATATGATAGATGCAAAAATCACGGAAAAAGAAGTTAAAAGAGCTGTCTTCAATATAAAGCCCTTCAAGGCTCCTGGGAATGATGGAATGTGTGTTGGCTTCTTCCAAAGCAACTAGGAGATAGTTAAACACTCAATATGTCGATTTGTTAAAGATAGTTTTAATGGTAAGCCTCTCAACCCTTTAGTTTGTCAAGCCATCATCACCCTGATTCCCAAAACAAATTTTCCTTCCACTATTGCCAACTTTAGGCCCATAAGTCTACTCCCAGTTATCTTGAAGTTTTTGATGAAAGTCATTGTTAATAGAGTGAAGCCGTGCTTGGTTAAGTTGATCAGCAAGACACAGTCCAGCTTTGTACCTAGAAGACAAATCTGTGATAACATTCTGATAACACAATAGGTGGTTCATTCCATGAACATGAAGCAAGGGGGTAAAGGATGGATGCTCATCAAGGTAGATTTAGAGAAAATATATGATAGAATGAGATGGGATTTTATATTCGATACACTCGTCAAAGTGGGTTTCTCAGGTAAAATCATTCAAGTTTAGTTAATGTGTGGAAATGCAGTTATGCTTAGATCTTGTGGAATGGAGAGCTATTGGATTCTTTTAAACCCACTAGAGGAGTTCGACAAGGTGATCCACTTTCACCATATGTATTTGTTCTCTGCATAGAGCAACTCTCGTAGGCTATCAACAAGGTGGTCAGTGAAGGATCATGGAAACTGATCAAGATGGGAAGAAATGGTATCACGCTTTCACATTTATTCTTCGTTGACGACTTGTTACTCTTTGCTAAGGCAATGGAGGATAACATTGCAGTCATTAGGGATGTTCTTGATGATTTTTCTCGTTGCTTTGGACAAAAAATAAATAAAGATAAAATGTCTCTTTTCCTCTCAAGAAATGTCAGTGCCAAGTTGAGGAGGCTGGAATTGAGGTCAGGCTTCTTTGTGTCTTCTAATCTAGGGAAACATCTTAGGGTGCTTATCATAAATGGGAAATAGTCAACAGTAGTTTCAATTTATAATAGATAAAATAAAGCAACGGCTGAGTAGATGGAAAGGTTGGATCACTCTCTTTTGCAGGATGCCTTACCTTGACTTAGTATGTTCTCATGGAAGTTCCCATCTATGCTCTTCAAACAATGGTGTTCGCTCAGTTAGTTTATTCCACGATATAAGCTATATGCTGAGAATTCTTATGGGGATCGAACCAAACACAGTAAAAATTTCATCTAATTAAATGGAACAAGGTTTGTAGGTTTAAGAATAAAGGAGGCGTAGGACTTCGAAATCTTATGGCACTTAATCAAGCCTTCATGGCAAAATTTGTGTGGCATTCTATTAATATATCCAAAAGCACTTTAGGTGCAAGTGCTAATTAGCAAATATGGGGTGAGAAACACTGATGGTACTTATAAGTTACATTCCAATAGGTGTACCCTAGTCTGGCGTAACTTATTGAAGATCCGGCCTTTCATCAAAGAAAACATTAGCTTGTTTTTAAGGGATGGTAGTAGAGCGAGGTTTTGGAATGACGAATGGTGTGGCAGTTACAGATTGTTGGATCGTGCTTTAATAGAATTCCAGATGCCATCTTACAATGGAAGGTGCATGATGTGGTTATAGAAAGGGAAGAGTGGAATGTTGAGAAATTTAGCTCTTACCTTCCTGTAGAAATAATTCAGCATGTAAGAGAGGTGTTACCCCCATGCAGTAGAATAGGAATTGGTTTCATTTTTTGGAAAGCCTCTACTTTTGGAAACTTTTTTATTAAGTCAACTTATGACATGTTTATTGGTGATATTAATAACATGAAAGATTGTAAGTTGAAGATGGTTTGGAGATGGGGTGGACCTCAACGCATTAGAAGTTTTCTCTGGCTATGTCTTCATAACCGTTTGCTCACTAATATGGAACGAGCGATAAGGCATTTAGCATCATCGAGCTCTTGCTCCTTTTGTCAGAGCGAAGATAAAACCATGCTTAATGTTCTTCATGATTGTAATAATGCTAAAAAGGTTTGGGATAGTCTTCTGGTGCTAATGAAGGCACTAGGTTTTTCGATGGTGAGGTAAAGGGATGGCTTTCAGCAAATTTGAAGGGAAAGTTCTTAGGAAGGCTGGCATATTAGATTGGAAAGTAGTTTTTAAGTTCATGGTGTGGCACATTTGGAAATGGCGAAATGATAAAGTTTTCAATAACACTACTGTCCCACTTCATTATAAAATTAGGATCATTATGTCTGAAGTTAAGGTGGATTTGTATTGCTTGTCTTCTTTGACAAAAATCACCCATTCAAGGAGGATTTTAGAGGATAAGGAGAGGAGTTGGAATCCTCCAGATGCAGGTTGGATAGCCCTGAACACAGACGGAACTGGTCACTTGGGATATCGGTTTAATATAGCTAGTGGGGCGTTTAGAGATACCATTGGTGCTTGGGTAGGAGGTTACATTTTAAAACTTAACAATGCCTGAGTTCTTTACTCTGAGTTAAGTGCGATAAAAAAAAAAGGGTTGGAAATAGCTTGGGACAAGGGCTAGAAGAAGATCATGGTGCAAACATATAGCCTAAAAGTGGTGAATCGGCTTACATCCAGAATTCTTGGAAAATTCCACCTAAAAATAAATTGTTATATATATATATATATATATATATATATATATATATATAGATATATATAGATATATATATATCTATATATATATAGATATATATATCTATATATATCTATCTATATATATATATATATATATATATATATATATAATGTGATAATTCTTTATTAACACTTTGATTTATAAAAATTCATAAACCAGATCTAAAGTATTAATTATTGGTTTGGTTCATAAAAATGAATTGAGTTTAAACATAAGTTTTCCTAAATTTTTGTTTTTTTTACAAGGATTCTAAATTATTTGTAAATTCATGAAGTCAATAAATTACAATCCTTATACATCTTTCAATTCCTTTATTTGTTATTATCCTAAAACCCTTTTTTTAATATTTTAAATTGTCTTTGAGTATATCTATAAATAAATAGTTGAAATATTTGAAGTTAATGATATATATGTGATTGAAAATGAAAGACTTAAATGTTGTGCGCAACACAAATACAAAATAAAATGGTTGAAAAACTTGTTGAGTCGTAATGTGTATGTTTAGGTGACAATTCACTATTGTTTTTTGGTTTATAAAAAATTTATAAATTGAATCTAAATAATTTACTATTAGTTTGCTCAATGAAAAAAATTATAAATTAGATCTAGAAATAATTTTTTAAGAAATTTCTATATTTTTTTGGATAAGGATTCTAAATTATTTGCAAATTTATCAATGAGTTAAAAGACAACATGTAACAATCCATATATATTTTGAATTCCTTTATATATTATTATCCTCAACATCATCTATTTTCTTGTGAATAATTTTCAATGTCTTTGACATAAATAAATAGCTGACGATATATTTGAAATTAATAAATATTTGAATTTGAAAATGAAAGACTTCAATGTTGTACCCAATACAAACACGTTATGAATTGATTGAAAAATAAGCTGAGCAATAGTTAATACCTTTAAGTGGGAAATCATTCTTGGCATTTAATTTATGAAAAACTCGTGAATTAAATTTAAACAATTCACTATTAATTTGGTTCTTGGAGAACTCATAAATCATGTCTAGATAATAATCCTTCTAAAATTTTTATATTGTTTTTGGATAAAGATTCTAAATTATTTGTAAATTTATCGGTGATTTAAAATCAACATATAACAATCCATACATTTTTTTAATTGCTTTATATTATAAAATAAGTAAAACTATATGAAATTTTATAAAAACAAATTACTCTCGCCGTTTTTTTTTTAATCTGTCACTTTTATTGTTTTTACTCGAATTAATAAATATTTGACTTTGAAAATGAAAGACTTCAACATTGTACACAATACAAACACGTTATAAATTGATTGAAAAATAAGCTGAGCAATAGTTAATACCTTCAAATGGATATAAGTTATATAAGTAAACATAAATATTTGAGTTACAAACTATTAATAAAGTGAGAGTTTCGAGATATAAATTAGGAGTTTAAACTTGTTAAATTTATAGACATCCATAAATTCATTTATTTACAACACTCCCCCTTGGATATCCATAAAAAAATTAAAAATTGAAAAATTGTGTCTCATTAAAATCTTACTAGGAAAAATCCAATGGGATAAAAAACCTAGTGAAGGAAAAAGAGTAAATAATATTTACAATACATATATTAAGCTATCTCGTTAAAAATCTTGCTAGAAAAATCCAGTGAGATAAAACCTTGGCTAAGGAAAAAAGAGTACTGCGCAATGTATTTTACTCTCCTCATAAAGATATATCTTTAAGTCTGCGCATTCCTATACTATATGTCAACTTTTTAAATGTTGCTATGAGTAATGTTTTGGTGAATAAATCTGCCAAATTATCACTTCAACCAATTTGTTGAATATCTGTTTTACCTTTCTTTTGAAGATCACGAGTAAAAAAAAAATTTGGTGAAATGTGTTTCGTTCTATCGCTTTTGATGTACCTTCCTTTTAATTAAGCTATGCATGCTCTATTATCTTCATACAATATTGTTGGCATATTTTCTTCAAAATGCAAGCCACACATCTTCTGGATATGATGAATCAATGACCTTAGCTAAACACATTCTCGACTTGCTTTATGTATTGCAATTATTTATACATGATTTGAAAAAGTAGCAACTAAAGTTTGCTTTGTAGACCGCTATGATATAGCTATGCTTCCACAAGTAAATAGATAGCCTGTTTGTGATCGAGTTTTATATGGATCGGATAAATATCCTACATCTGCATAACCAACTAAATGTGATTTGGATTTATTAGAATAAAATAACTCCATATCAATTGTCCCCTGGAGATATCAAAAAACATTTTTAATTCAATTTTAATGTATTCTTATCAGAGAATAACTAAATCTCGCTAATAGGCTTATAATAAATGATATATCTAGTCTTATATTATTAGCAAGATACAACAATATATCTATAGCACTTAAATATGGTACTTCAGGTCCAAAAAGTTATTCTTCATTCTCTCGAAGATGAAATGGGTCTTTATTTACTTCTAGTGATCTTACAACCATTGGTGACTCAATGGATGTGCTTTGTTTATATAAAATTGCTTCAAGATCTTTTTCGTATAATTTGATTGCTGAATTAAAATTCCATCTTTTAAATGTTCGATCTGCAGGCCAAGACAAAATTTTGTCTTTCTAAGATCTTTTATTTCAAATTCTTTCTTTAAATAATCTATTGCTCTTCTAAGCTCTTCAGAAGCTCCAATGATATTTAAATCATCAACATATACAACAATTATGACAAATTCTAATCTTGATCTTTTTATAAACACACATGGACAAATTGGATCATTATTATATATTTGTTTTAACAAATATTCGCTAAGAGGATTATACCACATTCATCCGAATTGTTTTAATCCATATAATGATTTTTGTAATTTTATTGAATAAATTTCTTGAGAATCTTTATATACTTCAGCCATTTTAAATCCTTCAGGGATTTTCATATGAATTTTACTATCAAGTGAGCCATATAAATAGGTTGTAACAATATCCATTAGATGTATGTCAAGCTTTTCATAGACTATCAGATTAATCAGATATCTAAAAGTAATTGCATCCATTACTGGAGAATGTGTTTTTTTATAATCAATGCTAGGTCTTTGTGAAAATCCTTATGCAATCAATCGTGTCTTATATCTTACAATTTCATTTTTCTCATCTCTTTTTTGCACAAATACCCTTTTATACCCTACTGGCATTTCACTTTTAGGTGTTCGAACTACAAGTCTAAATACTTCCATTTTGAAAGTGAATTCAATTTTGCTTGAATTGCATCTTTCCATTTTGGCTAATCATTTTTATTTCTATATTCTTCAATAGATGTAGGTTCAAGATCCTTATTTTCTTTTAAAATATTGGCAGCAACATTATATGTAAAAATATTGTCAACCAGGACTGTGTTCTAGATCCGGGCCTGTATCCTGGATTCCTAGCTATTTAGTTTACCCAGGATCCAAAATGTTGAATCCGGATGACATTGTCTTGATAGGCCCCGTTCGAGTAAAGAACTTAGCTTGACTTTCCATTCTAGTGGAACTCTTTTCCCAGTAGGACTCCTACGACCATCAAGACTCCTAGCAAGAGTAGGAGATTAGTCCCTATAAATAGCTATGATTGTTAGGTATTTTTCTCTTTTAATCACTTTACTAAAAATACTCTATTGTTTACTAACTTAATTATCGGAGTGTCTCCTCTCCAGATCCCGTTGGGATTTCATTGTTTTCAGGTAATTTTGGAGAATTATCATATTGAACCCGATAGTAACCTGATAATTTTCAAACTGTTATCAATTTACAACACTTTATATATTATTTCCCTCAACATCATTTATTTTTTCTGAATATTATTCAATGTATTTGGCATAATTAATTTGACATAGTTAATTGTATACTTTTCTTAACTAGATTCCATAAATAAATAGTTTATATATTTGAAATTAATAGATATATGAGATTGGAAATGAAGACTTGTCGACGACACAAACGTAAGATAAAAGAGGTTTGAAAAATAACCAGAGTGATAGCTATGTGTACGTGGAAATTTTCTATTAACACTTATTCATGAAAATTCATGAATCGGACCTAAATAGTTAACCATTGGCTTGGTTTATGAAAGACTCATAAACTAATTCTATATAAAATTTTTCCTAAAATTTATATATGTTTTTTGGATAAAAATTCTAAATTATTTACAAAATTATTAATGAGTTAAAGTCAATAGGGCACAATCCAAATTTTTTGTTAATTCCTGAATATATTTTTATTCTCGACATCAATTTTTTGAGAATATATTCTTATATGTCTTTGGCAAAATTAACATTATACTTTTCTTAACTAGGCTCTATTTATAAATAGCTAATATATTTGAAATTAATAGACTTATGATATTGAAAATGAAGACATCAATGATGTTAGCAACACAGACAAAAGATAAATTAGTTGAAAAATAACTAGAGTGGATGTATAGTTAGTATGCAATTTACATGTGTGTAAAACCGAACTGAAACTAAAAATAAAATCAAATGGCATAGAATTTGATCAATTTATTTGGTTTTTCTTGCTCAATTTAGTTTAATTTTTATGTTGAAAACTGAATCGATCGAATCGACCAAACTTATACGCTTTTGCATAATTTTTTTAATATTTTATATATATAATAAAGAATTAATTATTTAATTAATTTAGTATGTTATTATATAAAACAAATATTCCAATCATAAAATAATTATTTAAATTAATTATATATTGTATATAATTATATCTGTCATTATATATAATACATATTTACTTATTATAATATTTTTTTTATATATGAAATAATTATGAGTTAATTAATGTTAGTTAGCTATAATTATAAATATATTATATAATTATTCCATTATAATTTTCAATATTCAAACTATGGTGATTTGGACTTTATCATTTGATAATTAATAAATTTTATTATAATTTTTTGTTTAAAATATAATTAATAGAATTAAAAACACAAAAAAGTCCAAATATTTAAAACCAAGCCAATCGAACTAATTTTAATCATTTCAAATCAATTTCTAAATTTAATTTTGATCAATTCGCTTATTTTTTAAATATAATTCAGTCTATTCGATTTGGTCGGATTTCAAACCAAACTGACCGAATGCTTACCCCTTCTCATGCATAGATGGCAATGATACAAATTTATCAATGAGTTACAATCAAAATGTGACAATCAATATATTCTGTTAATTACTTCATATATTTCTATCCTCGACATCAAATTTTCTTTTTTTTTTTAATATTTCTAAAGTAGATATATAATTTGTATGTATATATATGGAAGTTTATACTGTTAGCACTTGATGCGTGAATATTTCATGAATTTGATCTAAACAAAAAGCTATTGGGTTGTTATATGGAAAACTCATGAACGCATCTAGACAAGAATCCTTTTAAATTTTTTTATTTTTTTTGACAAAAATTCTAAATTATTTCCAAATATATCGTTGAGTTAAAATTAAGATGTAACAATCTATATAATTTTTTTAAATCCTTTTATTTTTCACAGCATCATCTATTTTTTGTGAATATTTTTCAATAAGGGTGGGGAAAAAACCTGAAAACTTGTTTAATCACAAAATTGGTCCGAAATTAAACTAATTTTTTTTATTAACTGGTTCGATAGACTCGATTTTAATTTTAATTTTTTATATTTTTTTATTTTAGTTTTTAGATACCGGTTAATTGTGAGTTTATAGTTAACACACACATACATATATAGAGTAATAGTTTAAAGTACATTTAAATTATATTTATATTTTTATATCTTAATTTTTTTTATATTTTTCTATAAAATTTATATACTACTTTAAATTATATCTAAATTATACCATTATTTTTAATTATATAAAATAATATTTATATAGAGTAACCAATTAACTTATATATATATATATATAAAAGTTAATCGGTTA
The DNA here is from genome assembly GCA_037975025.1 of Excoecaria agallocha. Taxonomy (NCBI): domain Eukaryota; kingdom Viridiplantae; phylum Streptophyta; class Magnoliopsida; order Malpighiales; family Euphorbiaceae; genus Excoecaria; species Excoecaria agallocha. The sequence continues at coordinate 15,287,144 of CM075809.1, forward strand.
TTATATATAAATATTATTTTATATAATTAAATTAAGACATGATCTTTTTTATTTAGTATCAAATTTTTCCGTCGCTATATAATTAGTATTGATGGTAAGGTCTATGAAAAACACATTAATCAAATCTAAACGATTCTTTATTGGCTTAGCGTATGAGAAACTTATGAACAAGTTTAGGGATGAATCTTCCTAAAATTTTCATATTCTTTTTTATAAAAATTATAAATTATTTGCAAATTTATCAATAAGTTTAAGTCAAAAGGTGAAAATCCATATATCTTTCAATTATTTTATATATTTTCATCCTTGACATCAATTTTCTTATGAATATTTTTAAATGTCTTTTACAAAATTAATAGTATATAAGATTAAACATGAAAGAATCCAAGATGCCATTTATACCCAAAACAACACCTCTTTCCAATCCATTCTCAATGCATACATAAAAAATCGCAGATTCTTAACCCCAACAACCATCAAACCAGTTGCTATCATAACATCACTGCAAGAGTCTTATATCCGAGCAACCATTAATTGTGCAAAGGATCATGGCTTCCAAATCAGAATTCAAAGAGGCGGCCATGATTTCGAAGGCCTTTCTTATACCTCCAACACACCATTTGTCATTCTTGACATGTTTAATCTACGATCTATAGATATAGATCTTGCTTCTGAAACTGCATTGGTTTAATCTGGAGCGATTCTTGGTGAACTTTACTATGATATTGCTAAGAAAAGTAAAGTCCATGTCTTTCCTGATGGCGTTTGCCTTTCAGTCAGAGTTGGAGGTCACTTTAGTGGAGGAGGGTATGGAACTTTGATAAGAAAGTATGGTCTTTTTGTCGATAATATCATTGATGCCTTAATTGTGGATTTTAATGGTAATATTTATGACAGAAAATCCATGGGGGAGGATCTATTTTAGGCAATTAGAGGAGGTGGGGATGCTAGTTTTGGGGTTATTCTCGCATGGAAAATCAAACTAGTTCAAGTACCAGCCAAAGTGACTATTTTCACAGTGAAAGAAACTTTATAAGAAGGTGCTACATATATATTTTACAAATGGCAACAAGTTTCTACTGTGATAGATAAAAAAGTGTTCTTTAGAGCACAACCAGAGATTGAAAATCCAAGCAATGAGACTGCAAAAAAGACCGTTCGAATCAATTTCATAGGCAAATTCTTAGGGAAAAAAGGAAAGCTTGTATCTTTGATGAAAAAGAAATTTCCCGAATTGGGTTTGAAGGTAGAAGATTGTGAAGAAATGAGTTGGGCTGAATCTGCCTTGTATTGGGATAATTTTCCTAGTGGAACATCTCTTGAAGCCATGAGGAATCGGACAATACCAGCACAATTGTTAATTTTCCTAGTGGAACATCTCTTGAAGCCATGAGGAATCGGACAATACCAGCGCAATTGTTTGTCAAAGGAAAATCTGATTATGTGAAACATATAATTTCCAAACAAGATTTGGAAAATGTTTATGGAAACTGAAGGAATGTTTTTGCAACGGAACCCTTATAGAGGAAGAATGCAGGAAATTTCAGATACTGAAACTCCATTTCCACATAGAGCTGGATACTTATTCAAGCTTCACTACTTGACACTATGGTCTGAAGAAGGAACAGAAGCCAATTATCACTATATCAACTTGACAAGAAAAATGTATGATGGAATGGCTCCTTATGTGTCTAAGTATCAACTGTTGGGTATAGCAGATAAATTAAAATAAATTAGCAGAGTAAAATAATGATACCAGCAATTTAAGGTGGTTCACCCAAAATGTTTGGGCTATAATCCACGGGATAAATTTCGAAAATATTTCTTCCACTAATAAAATTAATGGGTACAAAAGAGAGAGGTAATACAATAATTTGAGATAAACCTAAAATAGTAGCATACAAGTGTTTCCCAAACTCATTATTCTGTCACTCCCCTTTTAGAAAAAATATCCCAAAAATTTTTCTAAAATGCTTCTCACTCTCTTAATTATAAAACTCAAGGATATATTAAAGTTGATATGGGAATGCCTATTTATAGGAATTTTTATACACGTTTTGGACAGCTTATTGAAAGCTGTCCACCTACCAAGAAAGAATTTAATTCTTTCTTCACACACATAGCCGTAATTTTTTTTACCTTTCCTTTTTTTTTAATGGTACGGGTCCCACCATTTGGAGGAAAAACCCACCTAACAATTTTCCCCCTTCCGATTACATAGCGGGCTCCACTAATCCTACAGTGAGATGACAATACTCAAAATTCTATCTTGATAGAATCTTTGTCAACATGTCTAGCCCATTTTCTTCCGTATGGATCTTCTTAAGCTGTTGTAACTTCTTCTCCATCACATCTCTTACCCAGTGATATCTTATATCAATATGTTTTGATCTCAAATGAAAAGAGGCATTTTTTCCAAGATGAATAGCACTTTGACTATCACAGAATAATTGATATCTATCTTGCTGCAAACCAAGCTCTTTCAAGAACTTTTTCATCTATAACAACTCTTTACAAGCTTTCATTGTTGCTATATACGCTGCTTCAGTAGTAGAAAGTGCAACACACTTTTGTAACTTTGACTGCCATAACACAGCTCCCCCTGCAAAAGTAATCAAGTAACCAGAAGTGGATTTTCTAGAATCCACATGGCCAACCATATCTGCATTTCTGTATCCAACTAACACAGGTATGTCATTTCCAAAACATAAGTATATTTTGGAAGTGCCTCGAAGATTCCTGAAAATCCATTTCACTGTAGCCCAGTGTTCCTTTCTAGGATTTGAAAGGAATCTACTCACAACTCTAACTGCATGAGTGGTATCTAGCCGTATGCATACCATAGCATACATCAAACTTCCAATTGCTGAAGCATATAGAACATTTTCCATCTCTTCCTTCTTTTTATTTGTAGAAGGGCTCTGTTTGGAACTTAGCTTAAAGTGATTAGCAAGAGGATAACTAACTGCTTTAGCTTTCACCATATTAAATCTTTGAAGTACTTTCTTAATGTACCTCTCCTGTGACAACCACAATTTCTTGGCATCTTTGTCTCTGATGATATTCATGCCAAGAATCTGCTTTGGTGGGCCCAAGTGTTTCATAGTAAAAGACTTACTCAACCGCTTTTTTAAGTTGTTGATTTTAGAAACATTCTAGCCAACTATCAACATATCATCCACATAGAGCAAAAGAATAATGAAATCATCATCAGAGAATTTTCGCACAAAAACATAATGATCCAAGGTAGTGTTTTTGTAGCCTTGCTCCCTCATAACAAACTTAAACTTCTTGTACCATTGTCTCGGTGCCTGTTTTAAGTTGTAGAGGCTTTTCTTTAAATTACAGACATAATTCTCTTTTTCTCTTTCTTTAAACCCCTCTTGTTGCTCTATGTATATCTCTTCTTCCAAATCACCATGCAAGAAGGCAGTTTTGACATCCATTTGTTCAATCTCCAGGTCAAGACTTGTTGCTAACACCAGCACAGTTCGAATATATGTCATTTTCATAATTAGTGAGAAAATCTCTACGGCACTACTATATCGGTGGAGAGCTTTGCTTCGATCACATATAGAGTTGCATGATTTTCACCTCTAGCCACTACTAAGGAGCCTTTTGTAAGTTTCCATTTGTCATAAATGAAAGAGTCGCAATATCCTTCATTTTCAAGTTTGCTTACAGAGATTAAATTCAGGAGCATGTCTGGAATATACCTAACATCCTTCAAAATTAGTCTAGTACTTTCTCTATTTTCAAGTAAAGATCTCTTCTACCAATAACCTTTGATAGGCTTGCATTTCCCATTCTAACAACACCAAAATCTCTAGGTGTGTATGATGAGAAGAATTCTCTACGGGATGTAGCATGAATGGTAGCACCACTATAAAGCACCCAACTAGACTCTTGAGATGTAAGATTAATAATATCTTCATCATAAACGATATTGAATTCATCTATGATATTAGTTTACTCATCATCACTGCTGTCATCTTTCTTCACAGCTTTACTTCGGTTCTCTTGTTCCTTTTTTAACTTTTTACATAACTTTTTAATGTGGCCTTTCTTTTTACAGCGATGGCATTCAACAATGGCATATTTGTTTGACTTACCTTTATTTTTGCCTCTAGGGTTTTTTTCCTTAGACTATCTCCTTCCTCTAGATTCTGTAATTAGAACATCTGATTGTGATGAAGAAGATGAGGCCTGTGATCTCCTTCTCATTTCTTCATTCAAGATACTACTTTTTACAATCTCCATGTTGACTATACCATTATGTGTAGTGTTGGTGATAGAGATCTTCAAAGTCTCCCAAGACTGTGGCAGAGAGGCTAACAACAATAATGCAAACACTTCATCATCCAGTTTTACTCCCATTCCGCTTAGCTGGTCCTGGATCCCTTTCATTTCATTTAAGTGGGCTGGCAAGGAAGTTCCTTCTTTATATCTTATTTGTACCAATTTGGTCAAGTAAAATAATTTATTGTTTCCCATCTTTGAAAAATACAACGTTTCCAGCTTATTCCATAGAGTTCGGCCATGTGTCTCACTGCAAATGTGATTGTACACATTGTCTTTGATAAATTGTCAGATAAAACTATACACCTACTCATGATCAAAACTCTCACTCCTCATCAATATTACCTTCAGGTTTAACTGTGGTAAACACCGACAAATGCATCTTCATCACAACTAGAAGATCTTTCATCTTTTTACTCCATATGTGGTAGTTTGAACCATTTAGGTAGATCATTCTGCTAATTTTTGCCTCCATTTATATCAAAAAAAAAATTCCAACAGTGAATAGTGGACGTATATGTGAATTGTAACCATATACGTGAACAGTAATCAAGGAAAAAACTTTTCTGATGTGGAAGATTAGTCTACACTGCAACCACAAAGCATATTAAGAAAAAACTTCATCTTTGATACCAGTTGTTTGGCACAGCGGATAAATTAAAATAAATTAGCAGAGTAAAATAATGACACTAGCAATTTAATGTGGTTCACCCAAAATGTTTGGGCTACATCCATGGGATAAACTCCAAAAAGATTTCTTCCACTAATAAAATTAATGGGTACAAGAGAGAGAGTTAATACAACAATTTGAAATAAACCCAAAATAGTAGTACACAAGTATTTTCCAAACTCATGATTTTGTTACTCCCCTTTTAGAAAAATATCCCAAATATTTTTCTAAAATGCTTCTCACTCTCTTAATTATAAAACTGAAGGATATATTGAATTTGATCTGGGAATGCCTATTTATAGGGATTTCTATATGTGTTTTGGACAGCTTATTGAAAGTTGTCCACCTACCAAGAAAGAATTTAATTCTTTCTTCATACACATAGCCGTAATTTTTTTGACATTTCATTTTTTTAATGATGTGGGTCCCACCATGTTGGAGGAAAAACCCACCTAACATCCACGAAAAGCATTTCTTAACTATAGAGATCTTGATATTGGAAGCAATCCAAGCAATGAGACTAACGTTTTGAAAGCTAAAGTTTATGGGAGCAAATATTTCAAAAACAACTTTTTAAGGTTGGCAAAAGTGAAAAAGAGAGCGGATCCTCTTAATTTCTTCAAGAATGGGCATAGTATTCCACCTATTCCAACATGATATATATATTTCTTTGGTGGCTTATAAGTTATTTTTTTTATTACTTTTTTATTTTTTGTATTTTCAATAATTGATATGTATTATATATGTTAGAATGGGTATATAAATAAATAGGGACATGTTATTAGATATTTATGTTTGAGGCTTCAATGACAAAACAAACGATAACGATTCAAATGCAGTAATTTTCTTCTTTATACATGTTTGTCTGTTTTCAAGAAGCAGGCTTAGGACAGGGGAGGAAAACTAATTTCTATATATATATATATATATATATATATACATGATACTTAAAAATTTGAGAGATTAAACTATAAATTTTAAAAAATATAAATAGTTAAGGGCCCAAAAAATTCTGAGGGGAGCTTAACTTGGATCCGCTACTGTGTGCATTCGTACTTGTCCTATCTTGAAAGTTTGAGATTATTTTGGGGTTAATTTCACCCATGGTTAGTGAATTTATGTCTAATAATTCAAAAGTAACTGAATTATTTTTTGTAATGAAATTATCACTGAACTTTGCACTATTTTACGTAAAGATCGATTTTCGATGATGACCCTTGCCGGAATGCTGACGTATCATGCTACATGTGCACAAGTCAACTAATGACATGGCTCGTCACGTGTGCACAAGCCACTTTAGCACTCCAGCGATGATTTTTTTCGGAAACCAGTTAAAATAACTTTTGCGCAAAATAGTACAGAGTTCAGTGATAGTTTCGCTAGAAAAAATAATTCAATTATTTTTGTATTATTAGGCATAAGTTCAATAAACATGAGTGATATTAATCAAATTACTTTGCTATTTCAAATTGTGAATATTGAACATGTATATACTAGCTAGCAGCTAAGGTCTTATTTGAATCAGATTGGTATATAGTATGGTGTGGTATGGTATGATATAATTGTTAATATATTTGAGAAGATTGTAGGGAATGATTTAATAAATTTTTTATGAGAGAAAATAGTAAATAAAATAAAAATAATTTTGATGAAAAAGATAAAATTAGGGTTATTTTAGAATATAAGAGAAGTTGTTAAAATTAAAAAAAATGGTAAAAAAAAACATAGAAAACAAAGATAAAACAACCAATTGGATAGTTTTTAAATTTAGACAAATCTAAATCATGAGATAATTAACCATCAAATAGTTTACTTATTTTGGAAATCTTCCTAAATTAAAAAACCACTAGACCAATAATATACCATAACATACCATTTCAAACCATGATTTAAGATATTATTTATCCAAGTCAAAAGCCAAAAACTGCAGTTGTTGGAAGCTTCTGAAGTAATGTGATCAAAACATTTGATATTTATAGTTCAGCAGTTCTTTCAGTTTGAGTTAGAGAATTGTAAAGTTATATATAATGCTTAGTTGTACAATCACAATTTCAGCATGATTTTATATTTCTCCTTTGTATATAAACATTGGACTTCATTGAATGCAAGATGAGATAATTCATTACGCAATGTATTTATTTTTATATCAAAATAAATAAAATGGAGATGATAATTTTTATACCATCCACTGACATTAATTAAATCTTAAAACTTAAGATGGTCTAGTTCAATATTTAATGTAATATACACACATTCAGCAGATACTGTAGTACTGTTTGCTTTGTATTTTATTTTTTCAGCCTTTTCTTTTAGTTCGTAATTTTGACTAAACAAAGTCAGTGACCTGAAAGTCAAACAAGTTATTGCTTTTCTAACTGAATTCAAAGTGGTTTCCTTTACTTGGGTAATAAAAGTGGGAAACGAATTTTTTTTCTTGACAGATAAATGTGAGAAACGATGAAACTATATATACGTCTCTATGACGTTATGATGACTGTCAAATTAACAGCAAATACGTTGTTCTTTTAGCATAAGAGTTAATTAATAATCGTCCATCTAAACAATAAACGTCGATAATATTTTTTTTTTGAAGAAAAATGAACCATTTCATTAAAGTAATTATTGAATACAAAGGGGAAGAGAATTAAATCTGACTCTCTGAGAAACAACAGGGGTTTTAGCTAAAACATGAGCTAGATCATTATCAGATCTTCTAACTAAGGAAAAAGAACAACTTCAAAACAAACGACTTAAAGAAAGACAATCCTGAATAATAAAGCCAAAGGGAGAAACCAATAATGAAGGACCAATCAGAGCCTGGTAGAGCACAGCACAGTCCGTTTCTACTTGAACATCCGTAAAACCTTCGGACTTCAACCATGCGAGAGCTTCTTTGACAGTCATAGCCTCAGCCAGAAGTGGATCAAGGGAGCATCTTAAAGGCCCATGATAAGCAGACACGAACTTTCCATTAGAGTCTCTACAAATTCACCCACACCCAACTCTGTTATCTGACAAAAAAAGAGCTGCATCTGTATTGCATTTGATAACACCCACAGGGGGAGGGGTCTATAAATCTAGCTAGGCACTTGCAGAGGACGCATTGAGTACAAAATCCTTATGCCTAACAACCTCCCATTGATTAAGAGCAGTCTTGGCCATTCTCACCACAGCTTCAATACTTATAAGGTGATGGTCCCAAACAAATTTATTTCGTCTAGACCAAATAGCCCAAATCAAAAACAAAGCTTGATGAACATCATCCTTGTGTAAAGAAGAAAACCATCCACCAAGAATTCCATCTACTGGGTTATTAATATCAAAACACAACCCAATTGAGCTGGCCCTCCAAACCGATTGGGCAAAGGGACAAGAAAATAATGCATGATGCACCGTTTCCTCAACAAAAGGGGTACAAAACGGACACACAGTAATCTCAGCAGCATGCCTTTTAAAAAGATTACCTCTTGTTGGAAGAACATCAACCAAGCATCTCCAAAGGAAAATCCGCAGTTTGGGAGGGACCGCTAGTTTCCATAATAAGCTCCAGGAAAAATGTGAGGCCATCAAAGAACGAGCATGACCATGGACTATTCTGTATGCACTCCTCACAGAGTAAGATCCCGAAGATTCTGAGGGCCAATATACCGAATCTGAACATATGTTGTGGGAGAGAGGAACTTGAATAATCCTATTAGCATCAGCTTCACTAAAGCAAGCTTGAATAAGAGAGACATTCCAGTCATTGTCTTCATTAAGCAGCGCAAAAACCTTTCCATGAAGGAGAGAAGGCACCGGTGGTGAGGAAACTTTGGGATTGAGAGGGTCTATTAGCCAGGCATCATCATAGATACTTATACGTTCCCCATTTTCTACACGCCATCTAGCATTGTCGCAAACCAAATCTGTAACACCCTTACAGTAACGGTCTTATCGGACAGGCAGTCGGTCAAAATTTTTTTTTTTTTTAGCAATCAATAAGCATAAGTAACTTTCATTATTCAATGACCTATAACTGTTCAGAAATCACTATGCATTTAATAAAATTTTGGCAATATAACGGCTATATTCTTAGCTAGCCCCCTGAAAAGCAAACATTTACACAGCCTCTCAGAGGCACAACAATTTATATCAATCATATACCACATCCACAGTTATTCTCAAGCAACACTTATATATCATTCATTCCATACCATTCCTTATCCCCATACTACCATAATTAATACATAATGTGATCATAGCTACAATATTCTCTTCATATACAAAACATAATAGGGATATATATATATATATCTGTATATACATGCCACAAAAACAATCCTTTTTAACTTTTTGGCTTCAAATTTTTTTTCCTCCTTTGTGTACCCATGCTCCAGACTAGCTGTACCTGCACGCAGTAATTTTACGTGCTGAGCATTAAACATGCCCAGCGGTGACTAAAAATCATAGTATTTCCCTATAATATAAATGTATTAATAATTTTAACTTAAGTGGCTTATTATCGATTTTTCTTATCTAAAAGCAATATTTATTTTATGAATGACTAATTTTCTGTTCAATTCATAAATCCTCTTATATTTTCAAGTTAATCCTTAAACTTTTCATTTATTACAAAAATACCCCTTTTTACTCTATTAATTACTAGTTTACCCTTTTAGTCCTTATTTTCTTATCTTACCTTATTAGTTAACTTATAATTTACCCTTTAATCCTTAATTTAAACTTTTTCATGTAAAATTATATTTTAGTGCTCTAACTTTATACAGTTGACTTTTTACCCAATTAATTGACTAATTTATCATTTTACCCTTAATATTTATTTCTTTTATTACTTTTATCAATTAATCTTACCCTTTTAGTCAAATTACCATTTTACCCCTAACTTTTAAATTCTTTTCATTTTAGTCCTTTTTCATATAAAACTTTCATTTTAACTTATCTTTCACACTTTTAACATTTTCTTATCAATATGCCCCTAGTACAGACCCGGCAGAAAACTCTCAGACCGGATATGCGGGACGTGGACCCCACAGGGCCACAACAGAATGAGAAATGACCTCCAAGTATCATTTCTCATATAACATATGACATGTGACAGTACGTATGATAAATATACTATGGAGATCAGTGATCCGTCCATAGTAAAGCAAGTCGTCATGACCTGCACCGCGGTATATGTATCCCTATGGCCAGCCAATTATATCCTGAACTAGGTTTTACTGCCTGACTCTTTCTAAGGGCACATATTTTCTTAATTTCTTACTTTTCATTACTTGTCAATACAGTGTCAATACTTTATTATTACAGTCAATCTTATTTATACATATTACGAAATATTTTGCAGTAATTCACCATATAATCAATAAATTATGCCATAATTCATTCAAATTTCACATTTTTCAACTAATACCTAATTAATATTTATTCCGAAAATATTCATTTAATTCCCATAAATTCTATAAAAATTCATAATCATTAATTTTCATTAGTATTGACATTAGGAAGCTTAAAACCACTAAAATCATCAAATCTCACACTAGTTTCTTAGGAAATACCATTCGGCCAAACCTATAGCTCTCTCATATCATTGGTTTTTATTTCATTTAAAGTTTTTAATAGGATTATATGACTCCTAAATGCATGAATATAACAATAATTTCAATTATATCACAATACATAAAAATTTTCTTAAGAAACCTAAAGGAATTTCATTAATTTAATTGGGAAATAAAAGGATTTATTAGTCACACACCTTTTTCTTTGGATTAGCCTTGCCTAGGCTTCCTTTCCTTTCCCTTTAGCTTGAGAACTTTGCTCCTCTTCTTGAAATCCTTAACAAACCGAAATTTCAATCCATTATAACTCAATTATTTTGGCTTCAAATGCTAAATTTAACAGCAAAAATGAACTCTAGGCACCCAAAACTAGTAGTAGGCACCTAAAAACCAAAGAAAAAGCCATGAATTCATATACCTAATTTTGACACCTAAGCTTTAGCTCTAAATTTCTCTTGCTTTTCTTCTTTGAATCAAGGATTGGAGCTGATGAAGGCAATCTAGAGAGGCTGAAATCACTTTAGGAGGCTTTGATTTGGTGAGAATTGGTGAAGAAATGAAAGCAAAAGAGAGGAATTAAAGAGATATACAATTCGGCCACCAAAAGGGAAGAAGAAGAGAGGAGTTGCCGCTGGAGATTTTTGGAGAATTTCACCTTATATAGGTCTTATAATTGGGCTATGTTCTGGGCTTTAAGTGGGCCTTACACTATTTATTAGTTTAGGCCCAAAAATTACCTATTTTAAGCCCTAATTAATTTCTCTCACTTGCCAACTTCAATTTTATTCAAATTTGATTCCATTATTCATATCATATCAAAAATAGGCTACCCATAAAATTTCAGCCCAATCGGAGTTCGTTTTGGGTCCGATTCAATTTTATCGGTCCAATTAAATCATATCGATCTGATTCCAAAAATACCAGTGTGGCCAAAAACTTTACTTTTTGCCACCAAAATAATCTACATATTATTTTATGCATACATATAATTTTTGATAATTTTTAGACTTCATTTGCTATTTTTAGTAACTAAAACGGTCAAAAATTTGATTAAAAATCCTAATTCCTAATTTTCTCGGTTTTCGTTCTTTTGGCTTTTGGAGGCCTATTTAACCTCAATTTTACTTCAAATTTCAACCCCGAACTACTCGTGACTAGTACTTTCCAATAGTCCAATAAAAATTTTTCCACTTCCGGGTGTCATTTCAGCCCGGAGACACTATTCACTGTCGGAAAGCACTATTCTCGATCAGTCCGACGTTGAGGCCATTACAATTCTCCCCTACTAAAAATAAATTTCATCCTCGAAATTTACCTGATTCGAAAAGTAGAGGATACTGCTGTCTCATGGTCGCTTCTGGTTCCCAAGTGGCTTCCTCTACATTATGATGGTGCCATAGGACCTTTACCAATGGAACCTGCTTGTTTCTCAGCTGTTTAATCTCCCTAGCTAGGATTCTCACCGGTCTTTCCTCTTATGTCATATCAGATTGTACTTGAATATCTGCTGGTGTAATGACATGGTTAGGGTCAGATCTGTACCTCCTGAGCATGGATACATGGAACACATCGTGAATCTTTTCCAGCTCTGAAGGTAGCTTCAAACGATAAGCTACTGGACCTACTCGCTGAAGTACCTCGTAGGGACCAATAAACCTTGGACTCAACTTTCCTTTCTTACCAAATCTCAAGATTTTTTTCCATGGAGATACTTTCAGAAAAACTTTATCTCCAACCTGAAATTCAATGTCTTTTCTCTTTAAATCTGCATAAGATTTCTGTCGGTCCATGGCTTCTTTCAATCGGCCTTTGATAATTCGTACCTTTTCTTCTGAATCACGAATCAAATCCGACCCGATCAATTTCTTTTCATTCAACTCTGTCCAACATAGAGGAGTCTTGCATTTTCTTCCATATAAAGCCTCAAAAGGAGCCATCTTTATACTGGATTGATAACTATTGTTGTAGGCAAATTCTGTAAGAGGCAGATATTTTTCCCAATTGTTACCAAACTCTAGTACACAGCATCGTAACATATCCTCTAGAATCTGAATTACTCTCTCTGACTGACCATCTGACTGGGGGTGAAAAGCTGTACTGAAGTGGAGTCTGGTACCCAAAGCTTCCTGAAGACTCTTCCAGAAATGAGAGGTAAATCTAGAATCCCTGTCTGAAATGATAGAGGATGGTACTCCGTGAAGTCTCACTATCTCATTAATATAGATCTCTGCCAATCTGGTCAAAGGATAATCCATCCGGACTGGCAAGAAGTGAGCAGATTTGGTGAGTCGATCAATAATCACCCAAATAGCATCATGTTTCTTTTGAGTGACAGGCAATCCCGAAACAAAATCCATAGTAACTCTGTCCCATTTCCACTCCGGTATCAAGATGGGATGAAGTAATCTAGAAGGAACCTGATGTTCAGCCTTTACTTGTTGACATATTAAGCACTTCCTTACAAATTCTGTCACATCCCGCTTCATTCCTGGCCACCAATAATAAAGTTTCAAATCCTGGTACATCTTGTTACCTCCAGGATGCATAGCATAACTGCTATGGTGTGCCTCTGTAAGGATGTTCTTCTTCAATTCTTCCTGATCTGGTACACAAAGTCTTTTCTTGTAGCAAAGGCTTCCATCTTCATTTAGAGAATAGTCTCTTTCGTTGCCATTCTTTATCTTTTCCATAATAGTTTTCAATCGATCATCCTCTTTCTGAGCCATTTTCACTTGATGCACAAAATCTGGTTTCAATTGCAATTCCGCCAACAAAGCTCCGTCTGATGTCATACTTAAACTAATATTCAAAGCTCGAAGAGCTGCAATCAAAACTATTAGTCAATTACCTATATCACTTACCTATATCAATTCATTTGAAATCATTTACTTTACCTGTCATAAATTTTCTGCTAAGTGCATCAGCCACCACGTTAGCCTTTCCTGGATGGTAGTCAATAAAACAATCATAGTCTTTTATCAACTCCAACCAACGTCTCTGTCGGAGGTTAAGTTCTCTTTGAGTGAGTAAGTATTTCAGACTCTTGTGATCAGTATAAATATAACATTTCGCACCATACAAGTAGTGCCTCCATATCTTCAATGCAAAGACAATAGCTGCTAGCTCCAGATCATGAGTAGGATAATTCTTCTCGTGAGTCTTAAGTTGTCGGGAGGCATAAGCAATCACCTTGCCTTCCTGCATCAAAACGCAGCCTAAACCATTTCTGGAGGCGTCACTGTAGATCACAAAATCCTTGCCTGGTTCGGGTTGAGTGAGAATAGGAGCTTCTGTCAGCATACTTTTAAGTTTCTCAAAACATTCCTGGCATCTATCAGTCCACACAAATTTGATGTTCTTCTGCAATAATCGAGTCAGTGGAACTGCAATAGTGGAGAAACTCTTTATAAACCTCCTGTAATATCCGGCTAACCCCAGAAAACTTCTCACTTCTGTCACATTTGTAGGTGGTTTCCATTGGAGAATTGCTTCAATCTTTGATGGATCCACCTTAATACCTTCCGCAAAAATCACGTGACCTAAGAAAGATACTTCATTCAACCAGAAGTCACATTTACTGAACTTAGCATACAATTGCTTCTCTCTCAAGGTCTGTAGAACAATTCGCAGATGTTTATCATGTTCTTCTGGTGTCCTTGAATATACCCGAATGTCATCGATGAAGACCACTACAAATTGATCCAAATAAGGATGAAAAACTCTATTCATCAGATCCATGAAGGCAGCCGGTGCATTTGTAAGTCCGAACGGCATGACCAGAAACTCATAATGGCCATATCGAGTACGAAAAGCAGTTTTTGGTACATCTGCAGCTTTTACTCCCATTTGATAATAGCCTGATCTCAAGTCAATCTTTGAAAATACACTTGCTCCTTTCAGCTGGTCAAACAAGTCTTCAATCCGAGGAAGAGGGTATTTGTTCTTTATGGTGACTTTATTCAGCTGTTTGTAGTCTATGCATAGCCTAAGCGTCCCATCCTTCTTTTTAACAAACAGGACTGGTGCTCCCCAGGGAGAAACACTAGGTCTTATAAATCCCTTATCAAGCAGTTCCTGTAACTGAATCTTTAATTCTTTTAACTCTGCCGGTGCCATTCTGTAAGGAGCAATGGATATGGGTGCAGTGCCTGGGGCAACCTCAATAGAAAATTCTACCTCCCTGTCAGGTGGCAACCCTGGTAGCTCATCAGGAAACACATCTGGAAAATCTCTGACAGTGGGTACTTCTGACACTTTTAGGCTATCTTTCTTTGCTTCCACTGCATAACATAAGTAGGCTATACATCCTTTCCTGATCAACCTCTTAGCTGCAGTAGCTGATATCACATCAGACAAATAATTATGTCGCACACCAACCACTGTAATTTCTCGATCGTCTTCAAGCTTTAACGTGACCCTTTTTCTTTTACAATCAACAGTCGCTTGATGGGCGGATAGCCAATCCATCCCCAGAATCACATCGAATTCATGGAAGGGCAACTCAATAAGATTTGCCAGGAAAACATGTCCCTGGGCACTAATAGGACACTGTCTGTATATCTTATTTACTACCACGCTATGCCCCAGAGGATTACTCACCAAGATATCCTGGTCCAAGCATGCCTCTTTCATCCCGTTATCCCGAGCTAATGCAGTACTAATATAGGAATGAGTCGAACCAGGATCAATCAAAGCATGAACTGAATCAGATAATAGGAGAAATGTACCTACTATCACATCCGGAGCATCCTCCTCCTCTCTGGCTCTGACAGCATAAGTCTGGGCTGCAGATCTCCTCTGACTCTGAGATGACTGACCCGCTGGTCTCGAGGCTGATGTGATGGGAGCTGCTCCCCTACCACGACCTCTCGGTGCAGAGGACCCAGTACCTGACGCTGGAGATGCAACTGAAGCAGTCGGTAATGTCGGACAATCTTTGATCTGATGCTCCCTGGACCCACAGCGAAAACATGCTCCAGTCTGAAATCTGCACTCTCCATAATGAAATTTGCCACAATAATCACAAGCTGGAGCTATCCCACTGTCTCTATCTCGAGGAGTGCTGGCAGCTGGTGTAGCTGAACCTCTGCCACGGTAGCACTACCCCGACCTCGTCCTGCTGGAACTGGTGGACGACTCTGAGGTGTAAAGGATCCCTTTGATTTCTTACTTTGATCCCCCTTTCCACTTGACTGCCCTTGTTTTCTCTTTTGCTGAAAACGTGCCTACCTCTCAGCCTGTTCATTCTGGATGGTCTCTAACTTAATAGATGCCTCCACCATGGCCCTCAAAGTGGGGTACTGCTGAGTCCCTATAATCTGTCGGAGCTCGGTGTGCAACCCCCTCTCAAATTTCAGTCGCAGCTTCTCATCTGTAGTCTGACTTTTATCAAGATAAGCACTCAAGCGCTCAAACTCGCGCTCATATTCTGCCACTGATCTGTTGCCTTGTCGAAGCCTCCAGAAGGCATATTGCATAGCCAACTTGTATTCTGACCCAACATATTTCAATTCAAACTGAGACACAAAATAATCCCAAGTCAACTGATCCGCTGGGATATTCCTCCTAACTGAATCCCACCAAATAAAAGCTGGTCCTTGCAGTAAGGCAACTATACCTTTCAGCTTCTCTTCTGCTGAACTGTTGGTGATTTCAAAAAGCCTCTTTATCTTAAACAACCAATTTTCAGCCTGAGACGGTGTCAAATGATCCATTCCAGAGAAGTCTTCAGCTCCCAACCTTTTTAACCGTTCCAGAATGGGTCTTCTTTTAGGTGGAGCTGGCTGGACTTGAACAACTATCTGAGAAGACTGTGCTGGTCTCGCTTGCAGTCGTTGCTGGATATATTCAGCCATAAGATCAAGGAAGTCTGGCTGTGGAGGTGGGGGTGGCACTGCTGAAGGAGAAACCTGTGGTTGTGGTGCCTCCTGCTGTCCAGTACCTATCGAAGCTTCACTTTCACCATCCCCCACCTGTCTATCTCGCTCAGATGACATCTTTACACTATAAAACAAAAAGGAGCAGGTACACATTAGATTTCCACTAAACTTCATCACTTGTAATTGGCATGTATATATAGATACAGGAATTTAAATCATACTTATTCCCACTTCGATCTTAGGACCGACTAAACCAATGCTCTGATACCACAAAATGTAACACCCTTACAATAACGGTCTTATCGGACAGGCAGTCGGTCAAAATTTTTTTTTTTTTTAGCAATCAATAAGCATAAGTAACTTTCATTATTCAATGACCTATAACTGTTCAGAAATCACTATGCATTTAATAAAATTTTGGCAATATAACGGCTATATTCTTAGCTAGCCCCCTGAAAAGCAAACATTTACACAGCCTCTCAGAGGCACAACAATTTATATCAATCATATACCACATCCACAGTTATTCTCAAGCAACACTTATATATCATTCATTCCATACCATTCCTTATCCCTATACTACCATAATTAATACATAATGTGATCATAGCTACAATATTCTCTTCATATACAAAACATAATAGGGATATATATATATATCTGTATATACATGCCACAAAAACAATCCTTTTTAACTTTTTGGCTTCAAATTTTTTTTCCTCCTTTGTGTACCCATGCTCCAGACTAGCTGTACCTGCACGCAGTAATTTTACGTGCTGAGCATTAAACATGCCCAGCGGTGACTAAAAATCATAGTATTTCCCTATAATATAAATGTATTAATAATTTTAACTTAAGTGGCTTATTATCGATTTTTCTTATCTAAAAGCAATATTTATTTTATGAATGACTAATTTTCTGTTCAATTCATAAATCCTCTTATATTTTCAAGTTAATCCTTAAACTTTTCATTTATTACAAAAATACCCCTTTTTACTCTATTAATTACTAGTTTACCCTTTTAGTCCTTATTTTCTTATCTTACCTTATTAGTTAACTTATAATTTACCCTTTAATCCTTAATTTAAACTTTTTCATTTAAAATTACATTTTAGTCCTCTAACTTTATACAGTTGACTTTTTACCCAATTAATTGACTAATTTATCATTTTACCCTTAATATTTATTTCTTTTATTACTTTTATCAATTAATCTTACCCTTTTAGTCAAATTACCATTTTACCCCTAACTTTTAAATTCTTTTCATTTTAGTCCTTTTTCATATAAAACTTTCATTTTAACTTATCTTTCACACTTTTAACATTTTCTTATCAATATGCCCCTAGTACAGACCCGGCAGAAAACTCTCAGACCGGATATGCGGGACGTGGACCCCACAGGGCCACAACAGAATGAGAAATGACCTCCAAGAATCATTTCTCATATAACATATGACATGTGACAGTACGTATGATAAATATACTATGGAGATCAGTGATCCGTCCATAGTAAAGCAAGTCGCCATGACCTGCACCGCGGTATATGTATCCCTATGGCCAGCCAATTATATCCTGAACTAGGTTTTACTGCCTGACTCTTTCTAAGGGCACATATTTTCTTAATTTCTTACTTTTCATTACTTGTCAATACAGTGTCAATACTTTATTATTACAGTCAATCTTATTTACACATATTACGAAATATTTTGCAGTAATTCACCATATAATCAATAAATTATGCCATAATTCATTCAAATTTCACATTTTTCAACTAATACCTAATTAATATTTATTCCGAAAATATTCATTTAATTCCCATAAATTCTATAAAAATTCATAATCATTAATTTTCATTAGTATTGACATTAGGAAGCTTAAAACCACTAAAATCATCAAATCTCACACTAGTTTCTTAGGAAATACCATTCGGCCAAACCTATAGCTCTCTCATATCATTGGTTTTTATTTCATTTAAAGTTTTTAATAGGATTATATGACTCCTAAATGCATGAATATAACAATAATTTCAATTATATCACAATACATAAACATTTTCTTAAGAAACCTAAAGGAATTTCATTAATTTAATTGGGAAATAAAAGGATTTATTAGTCACACACCTTTTTCTTTGGATTAGCCTTGCCTAGGCTTCCTTTCCTTTCCCTTTAGCTTGAGAACTTTGCTCCTCTTCTTGAAATCCTTAACAAACCAAAATTTCAATCCATTATAACTCAATTATTTTGGCTTCAAATGCTAAATTTAACAGCAAAAATGAACTCTAGGCACCCAAAACTAGTAGTAGGCACCTAAAAACCAAAGAAAAAGCCATGAATTCATATACCTAATTTTGACACCTAAGCTTTAGCTCTAAATTTCTCTTGCTTTTCTTCTTTGAATCAAGGATTGGAGCTGATGAAGGCAATCTAGAGAGGCTGAAATCACTTTAGGAGGCTTTGATTTGGTGAGAATTGGTGAAGAAATGAAAGCAAAAGAGAGGAATTAAAGAGATATACAATTCGGCCACCAAAAGGGAAGAAGAAGAGAGGAGTTGCCGCTGGAGATTTTTGGAGAATTTCACCTTATATAGGTCTTATAATTGGGCTATGTTCTGGGCTTTAAGTGGGCCTTACACTATTTATTAGTTTAGGCCCAAAAATTACCTATTTTAAGCCCTAATTAATTTCTCTCACTTGCCAACTTCAATTTTATTCAAATTTAATTCCATTATTCATATCATATCAAAAATAGGCTACCCATAAAATTTCAGCCCAATCGGAGTTCGTTTTGGGTCCGATTCAATTTTATCGGTCCAATTAAATCATATCGATCTGATTCCAAAAATACCAGTGTGGCCAAAAACTTTACTTTTTGCCACCAAAATAATCTACATATTATTTTATGCATACATATAATTTTTGATAATTTTTAGACTTCATTTGCTATTTTTAGTAACTAAAACGGTCAAAAATTTGATTAAAAATCCTAATTCCTAATTTTCTCGGTTTTCGTTCTTTTGGCTTTTGGAGGCCTATTTAACCTCAATTTTACTTCAAATTTCAACCCCGAACTACTCGTGACTAGTACTTTCCAATAGTCCAATAAAAATTTTTCCACTTCCGGGTGTCATTTCAGCCCGGAGACACTATTCACTGTCGGAAAGCACTATTCTCGATCAGTCCGACGTTGAGGCCATTACAAAATCTCTTGCCACTAAAATGCTTCTCCAGATAAAGCTAGGTCTTCTACCAATATGAGCTCTCTCAAGACTGCTATTTGCGAAGTATCTAGCTTTGAGGACTCTGGATACAAGAGAATCGGGTCGATCAAGAAGCCGCCAAGTTTGTTTACCCAGTAAAGCAATATTAAACTCGTGGATGTTTCTAAAGCCCATACCTCCCATATTCTTCGGATCTCAAAGCCTCTCCCAACTCATCCATATAATTCCCCCTGCTTTATCCCCATTTGCTTTCCACCAAAACCTGTTAATCATCCTGTGTATAGATTCACAAAAGCCAACTGGAAATAGAAACAAGCTCATGATGTAAGTGGGAATAGACTGTAAAATAGCCTTTATAAGAATCTCTCTTCCTCCCCAGGAAAGCAGTTTGTTCCTCCAATTATTGATGCGTTTCCAGATTCTGTCTTTCAAAAAACTGAAAACCTGTGTTTTGTTATAACTCACCCACATCAGCATTCCAAGATAGGAACAAGTTTGAGACGATCTCGAGATTCCCAATAAATCACAAAATAGTCTCCTCATAACTGGATTCACCTTACGACTAAAAACCAACGACGATTTATGAAAATTCACTGTTTGGCCCGAAGCACCTTCATACAAAGCAAGGCAGTCTTTAATGGTCATAGCTTCACACAAATTAGCCCTGAAAAAAATAAAGGAATCATCTGCAAAAAACAAATGACTAATAGGAGGAGCCCGTCTTGCTATCTTACAACCATGAATTAAGGATCTTCTTTCCAGATCAATTAAAGCAGCTGACAGTCCTTGAGCTCCCAGAATAAACAGATAAGGAGAAAGAGGATCCCCTTATCTTAACCCTCTCTCGAGGGTGATAGGACCCAGTGTATGACCACTCGTGCACACCTGATAAGATATTGAAGAAATACACATCATCACAATCTCAATCCATTTCTGATGAAAACCCATTCTCGATATAACCCCCTTTAAGTAAGCCCACTCCATCTTATCATAGGCTTTCGCCATATCCAATTTCAAAGCGATGTACCCCTGCGTTCCATTCACCTGTCTTTTAAAAAAATGCCCAACTTCAAAAGCAAGAAGGACATTGTCCGTAATAGATCTTCCAGGAATGAAAGCACTTTGATTTTTAGATATAACCTCATCCAGAATAACTTTAAGCCTATTTGCAACCATTTTGGCCAAGATTTTATAAACCACATTACATAAAGCAATCGGTCTATAATCAGTGATAAATTTCGTCCTATTAATTTTAGGAATAAGGACAATAATAGTTTTATTGAGAATATGAGGCATAATACCAGTATGAAAAATATTCAAAATGAAACTAGTAATATCTGAACCAATTAGGTCCCATTGAGACTGGAAAAAACCTGGATTAAAACCGTCCGGTCCTGGCGCCTTGTCGGGATGCATAGAGAAAAGAGCTTCCTTGACTTCAGTTGCATCAAATGCTTTAATAAGCTCCTCATTCTGGGCTTCTGAAACACACGGCTTGATATGGCTTAAAAAATCCAGATTGTTGCACCCTGAAGATTGGAAAATAGAATTAAAATAATCTATTATGTGCTCTTGAAGGCCCGAGTTCCAACCGTATTTGATACCCTCAGGATTGTGTAGGTGATGAATGGTATTCTTCTTCTTTCTCATAGAAGCAAAAGAATGAAAGAATTTTGAGTTCATGTCCCCCTCCTTTAGCCACTGGACTTTAGCCCGTTGCTGCCAATATTGATGTTTCTGGAAATAAAGGCCCGCTAACTTCTCCTTAGCTTGCTTAAACCGAGCAATGGAAGAAGCATCAGTTCTCGATTTCAAGACTTTCAACTCACCCTTGCAAGCCCAAATACCATCCATAAAACGCTGTTTAAAAGAATGGCCCTAAAAACCCAGCTCCTTTGACAACTGCAGCAGACGTTGAGGTAATGGGAAAGATGCCGATTCAGTCCAACTTTGAAAGATGAGCATTTTACAGCTTTGTTCCAGCAGCCATGCATTCTCAAAATGGAAACGAGGAGCACGACGGAAGGAGGGAGCACTTATCTTCAGAAATAAAGCCATGTGATCTGAATTAATCATCTCCAAGTGTTCAACCCGAGCATCTGGAAACGACGAGAACCAGTCTTCATTAGCTAAACCCCCGTCTAACCTTTCTCGAATCCAATTTCTGGTCCCTCTGGATCTTTCCCAAGTGAAACGATCCCTGTAGTACCCCATATCATGGAGACCACAGTACTGGATAGCCTCCCTGAATGCATGAATATTGGTAGATGGGTGAGGGTTGCCACCAATCTTTTCTGAGCTCGATAACAAGTCATTGAAATCTCCCATCACCACCCATGGCCATGTATTCTCAGTAGCAAGCTGTTTCAGTAACTGCCACGACAGATGCCTCCTACTTCGTTGGGGGTGGCCATAGAAATCGGTGAACCTCACAACTCGATGGGAGTCCATAGATATCAAGACATCAATATGAGTTTTAGAATAGGAACGAAGATTAACAGATAGTTCCTGCCTCCAAAACAGTGTAAGTCCCCCACCTGACCCAATACCCTGAACATGAAACTTACCTTTAAAATTAAGGCGACGACAAATATTATCAGCCTGTCCTTGTTTAATGCGAGATTCCATAAGAAAGATGAGAGAAGGACGAGCTGACAGGGCCGTTTCAAGAAGCTCCAGAACTGCTTGTGGTCGGCCTAACCCACAACAGTTCCATGCTAGGACATTCATGGCGATAGGCAGGCCTGATCGACAGGACCTGCCTCTATCATCAAGCAATCGCCAAAGCCTTTATCTTGTGAATCACAAGAAGAAGGAGATGGGTGGTTGTGTGTCGCTGTGCCATCTGAACGGCGTCGTTTGTTGTCTACTTCCACGATGCAAGCAGAATTTGGGACCTCATAAAACACTGCCTTTTCTTTGCCACGTGGTATCAAGCTATTGGGTGTAATATATTCATTGCCATGCACGTTAAGTTTCATATTTCTACGGATCGACTGATTAGCTAAAATCAAGGAGCTGGTATGGTTATAATCTCTAGTTTTCGAATTTACCTCAACCTCCTTCTGGTTAGGAAAGTTACCTGCTTGGCCAGCTGCACACCCGTGATTATCGGGATTTTCTATCTCAGGGTTTGATGTTATCATGTTTGATCGGAACCATCGCTCCCCAGAGTAGGAGACCGTCTTCCTCATCGGAGCTCGAAGAAAAGCACCATATTCAGAGACATGAGACTTCAGATCAACATCGAATCTCCTACTACAAAACTTCTCCTGATGCCCAATAATTCCACAGAGAAAGCAAAAGCTGAGGAGTCTCTTATATTTGAACGCTATCTTCACCCACTCACCACCTTGTTTCTTTAGTTTCATATTGGTTCGTAAGGGTTCCCTAATATCCAAAGTGACACGAATCCGCATAAAGGTTCTCCAAGTACCATCCAAACTCTTCGGATCTATCCTTAGGAAAGAACCTAAATAGTTTCCTATATGGCGACCAATCCTCTCAGTCCAGAACCCTATAGGCAGATGGTAGCATTGCACCCAAAAATCTGCTGCAAACATCTTCACATTCTCGGGCTGAGTTCCAATCTCCAGCCTCCTTAACACAAGCAACTTTTGTTCGAAAGACCACGGACCCTCATTGAGTACCAACTGCATGTCTACCTCATGAAAAAATTGAAAGCTAAACAGTTTTGGTGCTAGCTCCCGGATCTCAATCCCTTTTCCAGGCTGCCAAGCCTCAGCCATGGTAGCCTTGAAGGCTGCCACATTAATGGATCTGTTAGAGATTACTTTTCCAATAAGACACAACGAAAGATCCTTCGTTTCGTCAATGAAGTCTTCATCATCCAACACAAAACCCTCTTCTTCATCATCTTCTAAAGTCACCTTCTCACATCTCGCTGTGATGGCAGTAATGTCAACCCGAGTCGCCATAAAAAACAGGAGAGCAGATGCAAAGAAATATCTATCAAATGAAACTGACTACGCTTGAAACCAAACGAAAAGGAATATAGGTATAAAATAGTATACTGAACTTGCAACGAGAGCAAGAGGAAAAGCTTACTACGAGAGCAAGAGGAAAAGACATGCATTACATCGATAATATTAGTATTTATTTATATAAAAAAAAATCAACAATGAGTTCTGAATTAATTAAGTATCCTTGTCTCAAATTTAATCAATAAAATTGGAATTATCTGAAAAACTATGAGAATGTGATTTCGACATGTAATTATTATGAACATTATAATAAAATTCTAAATGTATATTTTAACAGAAAATTCAATAAACTGGAACTTAACGATGATATATTAACATTCCTTCTTTTTTTCTTGTGTGACAGTTTCAAATCCAGCTTATAATGATGCAAATCATTTCCATGAGTTAATCATTTATCTTGTTATTAGTACAAGAAACACTTAAAATATTGAAAATGGAACAAAATTTGTTCCTTAAATATATTTCAAGCCAAAATTATCCATATTAGATAATTTTTTTTGTCTAAAACGGGCCATTGTTGTTTATTGATGAACAAATAAAATTCTTACAAACCCATATTCGCAGCGTAAATTTGGGATGGCAGTTTGACATATTAATAAATATTGACATTATGAATCTACAGAAAAAATAAATAAATAAATAAATATTTTCTAACTCATCTAATCATGGCATCGAATGAAATCTTATTACGGAGAAAGAGGAGGTCGATAATGAGAGAGCAAAGATCTAATGATAATTTTTTTAAGTACATATTTTCAAATTTGATGTTTTTTTTTCAAACTTTTAACAATTTTTATGAATTTCTTTTTATAGATTTTTCTATGAACTTTTATAGATCTAGTAATCGGTTCAATTCGGGAGGTTTGAATTTGAATCATTTCGAATAAGTTCTTTTTAATTTTGGATTTTTCAAATTGCATAACTTATTTTTTGGGTGGGTTCAGTGTTTTATGTCATAGTTAGAATCCAGTAAAATCGAACCTAAACTGAAAATTGAACTAAATTATAAGCAATTTGTTATATTTGGTTCATTTTAATTTTGAAATAGCAAAAATTGAACCAATTGAACTATTAGTAAAAACACTTTATTTTGTACTCTTTTATATATTTTTATTTATTTATATAAAAACTCTTAAGACTATTCTTTTCTTTATTTTATTTCCTAATTGTATGCTGTCTATCCCTCTCAATCGATTAAAGAAATAATAAATTGACCTCAAATTTGAAATGGTAATTATATCAAAGACATGATGGAGACATCTTTGTTTTAGATTTGAAATATATATATATATATATATATATATATATATATATATATATATATATATATATATATATATATATATATATATATATATATATATAACCTAAATAAATTTAATATAATTTTCCTTCAAAAAAATTATAGAATTTTATGGATAAAAATATAATATCTTATTAATATTTTTTTTTGAAAAAAAAATAAATTTCATGGGTAAATAATTTTAAAAATTTCAAAGGTGGTAGTGACTCCCTCGGGCCACCATTTAATTTAAAATTGAGTCACGAGTTTGGATCGAATTTCAAGTATTTTTTGAAGAATTTTTCATATTCAACCCTTAATACTTCAAAATATTCGAATTTTTTTCACATTTCGATTCAGATCTCTATTTGATGACAAGTTCAAATCGAGTCAAAAATTGCCATGTTTACTTACAATGCATTTTAGAAAATTGATTTCTAGAAATTGCACTTAGATTTGCAATCACACCAAATAATTAAATTTTGGATATAATCAACAACAATAATAAGATTATTATTAGACCTGACAATCAGGTTGGGTGGGTGGGTTCAAGTTTGGATCACTTCGAGTCAGTTTTTTCGGTTTTGAGTTTTTTGAATCATCATTTTTTGGATCACTTTCAGTTTGGAATACTGACTATTTAAGTCTCGGATCACAATTAGGACTAAAAAATTGGATCAAAACTGAAAATTCAACTATAAGCTATTCAATATATTTGGTTTGATTTTTTGTCTTACCGCTTTGATTTTGATTTTTTAGTGTCACAAATCAATTTTTACTTTTTGGTCTCCCTACTTAAACTACATAATTGATATCATATATAATTCACTATATTGGTTGACTTTTTCAGTGTATTGGGTCAAATTTGACTACTAGCCAAATTTGATCAAACATATTATTATTCACTACGAAACCGTGACTTGACTTTTAATTTTAGTTTTAGTTTTAAGTATCTTAGATGGACTTATTTTTTCCTCAAATTCAATTCTTAGGTTTGTCTCTAAAGGTATTATTTATAGCCTAAAAAAATACTAATTTTTGTTCCAGGTGGCACTATTCATTTCAAGAACTATTATAAATAGTCTAGAATGTGCTACAAAATTTTTGGGTTTTACATTCTTTTCAAGATTTGAGATGCCATGATTTGATAATTAAGAAATTGAAAGAGCACAATTATGTAGCAATAGCAATGCAAGATGGTGGATAAGTTATCAGTAGCAGAACAACAATGGATTATGGCATGGAGCGAAAAAGGATAGAAAAAAATATGCAAAAAATAGAAATAGTGAAATACACATATACATTTTACGCCTTTTAATTATTCTTTCTCATTTACTTTTTATTCCTTTTCTTTAATTTTTTGCTGCTCAAAATTTAAACAATTAGACATTTATTTTTTTTCAATTAAATTTAATTTTTATATAAAATTGGAATAAGAATATTAATAAAATGGTATAGTGTTAATGTGTGTGTGTTTGTATGTATGTGTGTGTATATATATATATATAATTTATGAATAAATATGACATAAAATAAAATTATATAATAAACCGGTTATAGTCATCGTCTTTACACTCTCGGTCAATCTTTCTGTATTAATAAGGTAATCAAGTAAGATTATAATGAACCACTAACCAATAAATAAACATTTACAAGCGAAAAAATTCAATTTATTGACAATTATATGAACTAGAAAAGTATGATCTAAGCCAATAAATATAAAACGAGACTGATTCAAATCAAATCATGTATTTTCTTAATACAACAACCTTTTTTTAGTATTGTTATACTAATTACAACTTGCTATTAATTTTACCAAATAATTATGGATTTGATATCTTCAATTAGTTGTATGTTATTTAATTAAATGAACAATGGTGCATATTGAATGTATAACAAATAACAATAGAGATGTATTTCTCTAAGTTACAGTTAATAACATGAACATTACATATAATTAAAGAGAAAATCAAAGTAAGAAGAATCTGATAGTAATTGAAAGAATTTTATCCTTAAATTAACTTTTAACCAGAATAAAAAGGATTTAGTCACTCATGATTATAGACGAAAGCAAGATAAAAATTGAAAGCTAAAAATCCTTGTTACATAGATCTGGAAAAAATAAAGGAAGAAGATGAAAATGAAAATCACATCCTTTTCTCCTAAGAAAACTCCAAAAATTAAGGAAAATAGTTTAATCTTATCCAAGTAAGGAAAATAGTAAGGAAAATAAATAAAAATATTTAATTATACAATCCAATCTTTCTAAAATTACTACCTACCAATCCCTAAATTATAGGTTATATATTCCCAAAAATCGTCTGGAGTATGGCTGGTGACTAAGGCAATGTTCGCATAAAACAAAATTCTTGATAAACTTTGCCCTGCAGATTTTTCTTTCAACCTTGGGAAAGGCTAAGACTTGGATTTGCACAAGCTTTGCAATATCAACTTCTCTCTTAACCTTGGGCAAAGCTAAGACATTGTTCTACCCAATTAAGCTCTTTTGCATTCAAACTACTCCAAATTTCTTTGCCGTTCCAAATCAACTCCAACAAGCCATAAATGCTTTCTTTTTATTGATCAAATCCTACTATGACCAAAATCACAAAACAAGTGAAAAGTACCAAAATTGCTAAAAAAATCAGTGTATGAAAGTAAACAAAAATTAATTAGTAACATGCAGTTTTGGCCATACATCAAAAATTCATTCACCCGAAAGTAAAATCCAATCCCATAAACTTTGACAAAATCAAAATGGAGGAAAAATAAAGTAAGTAATCCATAATTACTTCACATAAATTCATATCAAAGTATGGGCTCGTCAACTATTTTTTCAAACTAGAAACACTAACGTTTTTACAACATTGAACATGTTGGAATTTTATGCCTTATTTCATCATTAAATCAATGCATGGAGGAAAACACATCAACCCAATTTATACACCATAATCTCACATAATTCAATAGAGAAAGAAAAGCAGGAAACTAGGAATTTTCATTTTTATTGTTATTATTATTTTTTTTAGATTTTTTTAAGCTTAAATTACCTCTTTAGACTACAATAGATGCAAGTGCACCCAATTTTAACTCGCATACACCCAACCTTTTCAGTTTAGAAAAGAACAAAATGCTTACATGAAATGTTGAAATCCTTTTTATGCAAGGGCATCTAGTTCTAAACTGCATATATTTGGTTACTCAGATTACACAATTTTAAATGATTATTAGCGCTATTCTTAATCGTTTTTTGAGTGGACAATGGAGTAATGTTTATTGCAATTTTATCACTCTTTCTCTTTCTCTCTCTCTCTCTCTTATCCTAACAACCAAATTCCTTAATATAACAACATACAATACAAAACCAATGTCTAAAATGATTTTAACAAGTTTTTAAAATGTAAGAATTCAAATTTAAGAACATGCAAAAATATATTTCACCTTAGAGATTAAACCTTGGCATTTCTATGATAAATTGTATGAAAAAAAATAAACAACTATGAAATTCAATCAATCTTGCCCAACATCTCCTTATGTCAAATGTCAAATGGTCAAGAAATTGTCTTTAGACAAATGCTTCTCCTTAAGATTAAAGATGAAGTCTAACAAAATACTAAGGACAAAAGAAATGCAAAATTTTTTCCAAACACAAAAAGAATGTGTGTGTGTGTGTCTATATATATATATATATATATATATATATATATATATATATATATATATATATATATATATGCAACCAAAATCATGAAGTTTTAAAATCAGTAACCAACCAAAAATATGCAACCAAAACACTACAAGAAAATTGCAATTTAGCAACGGAAAAAGTCAATTTTCCATTGCTAATCAAAAATAGCAACTGAAATTTTGATTGCTAATTCGGCAGTTGCTATTTTTAGAAACAAAAATTTTATTCCATTGCTAAATTTTTATTTCGTTGCTAAATTCAATAATGCAAGATTCAGTGAATAGGTTAAATTTAGCAACGAAAATTGATTTTTGTTACTAAATTTACCCATAAGTAAAAAAATAAATGACGGTCCTATCCGTCGCTAAAAATTATTACTATTTTTTAATATCAGAAACCCATGATTGACAGGAAAGAAAGTTTATGAGATTGCATGCTTAGAAGAGCCATTAACTGCCAAAAACATAAAGCATAATGTCACAATACCTAAAGCAACCTTATTTTCCAAATAGAATAAATAAATAGAACAACATATGATTATCAAGAACTATTAGCTATTACAAACAATATTAATAGTTTATTTTTCTTGTCATGCAATACCAATAAATAATTCAGAAGTTGATGATGATGATGTTAAAAATGAATATATCAGCCAATAAAAAAATTATAGATATAAGCTCTCCAATCCGTGGACTGACAAAATTGAAGTCTTATTGTAACCCTTTCAATGGTGAATCATAGGAATCTATAAATTGAACCAACCTAAGATATGAACATAATGAAACCCCATAAATTTGAAACATATAGGATATATTATCAGTCACATTATTGAGTTCTTCAAAAAGAACCAAAGCAACAAGCAAGACACAAATAATACTTCTACCGTGCATGAATTCACATTTTGCATTCTCTGTATGAAACTAAATTCTTTGTTATTGAATTAAACTATCAATTTCACAATAGAACTAGTTAGAGAGACTTATGCAAGGGAATTGACCTTACAGACTTAATCAATACCACGCAATAATTGTTCTTAGAGAAACTAAAATAATATTGATAGCCAAATAGTTTTAACATACAATTAAACATCCTTAAAATAAAAAGATTCAGGAGACGAGAAAATTCAATCGAAATCAATAATAAAGAGAAAACACATAAGTGATACCCAACAACATTTATAGGAAACATAGAGCATCTATTGACTAAATTATATGATTCAATTTCTTTACTATTGGTATAAACTAACATACAACATCTATTAAATAAATTATATGATTCAATTATAATCCAACATCAAATAAGGCAATTACAAAGCAAACAAAACCTCATGAATATAACAAAGATCATCTTTTAGAGATGGATTTATCCTCAAAATACTAATAAAATGGATCTATCATCAAATGCACAAATAAATCTCAAACCCTTAACAAATAAAAATTAAATATACCCTTTTTATTAGTAATTGATTCATCATGCCACGCAAGATCCCGATACCTTTACATTACATAGAAAACTAAGGCATTAGTTTATCTTATGATTTTTCAATTACTAGTCAGACATTTGAAATTTTAAGTAAAAGCATAATTATTAATAGCCTACCTGTCTCATCTTTAAGTATAGATTATACACATATATAAGCAAGTACATTTAATGTGTACCATAAAATGTAATTACATATATACTGATATAAACATTTTTTTATATTAGTATATATATAATTACATGCTATTGCCACCACATTGTATTCCAGAATCATTTTTTAAGGAAATAAGACAAATTGGGAAAATAGGAGAAAAAGGAAAATTATGGCTGGCTATGGTTGTGCATTTAACCAAACCAATAAAAACATATTTACTAATATAAACAATAAATAAAGTCATTAAATACGGATAGAAACTTAGAAAAAAATAGAAAAATAGAAATTACCTCCATTGTCCTTATTTCTTGAA
Organism: Excoecaria agallocha; assembly: GCA_037975025.1. Classification (NCBI taxonomy): domain Eukaryota; kingdom Viridiplantae; phylum Streptophyta; class Magnoliopsida; order Malpighiales; family Euphorbiaceae; genus Excoecaria; species Excoecaria agallocha. The sequence continues at coordinate 15,317,686 of CM075809.1, forward strand.
ATTTTTACAAAGCCCGACCTTGACTTTCTTCTTTAAGTTAGAGATGGAGAAACAAGTTATCGAAAGAGACCGAACTTCAATCATCATTCCCCATTTTCAGGTTGGGAATGTAATCTTAAAGCATATCGACCACATCCTTGAATCTTATAATTATATTCTTATAAGCAATTTTACCCTTACCCTTACCTACCAGAAGACCTTGCACTTTCAAAAACTACATTGTCATCCAAAACGTTTCTCAAAGAAGTCCAAACAATGGTTATGGATAATGAAGAGCTCAAACATTCTTATGAAAGCAAGGTGCTAGATAAAATTTAAACAGACAAGTAAAGAGGACACAAAAAAATATTCATTTATTTTAACCCATTAAGTTCTCAAAGCACACTGGAACTAAAAAAATATATTAGTTAAATTGTTATAAGAAATACAACTCTGTGCATCTACCTTCTCATAAAGAATTCACCATACTGATCTTGAAGAATCCTATAAACCATCTATGAGGCGAGCTGGTTGTACAAGACTTGATGCCCATGCCAAAGAAGCCTATTATTTTACAACACATGGATAATTAATAAATAGGTCATCAACAAAATTATCAAGATGAAGTCTGTTGTCATGAAAATAGTCACAGATGAGCATACAAATAAAAAGAACGATCCCCCTCACCATGAACAACTCAAATACCAAGTAACCAGCAGAACTGACAAGCAGAATGAAGAGAGAAACAAATTGTGTGTAGCAAAAAGCGTACATGAGTGTATATACACATGTACGAAAAGGCCACACATTAAGAACAAACCTTTGAATGCAGGTCTGCAGTTCAGGAACCCTGTAGAACCTCCTAAAGGATCCAATATAGTCTTCATTTTTATAAACCTTCCATTTTTTTGAGCTCTTTTTGATAAGTTGATACATGAAATCACCATTACAAGCTAAGAATTATTTGTAACCTTTTAACTTTTAAATAAAATTAAAATACAAAACATTATGAAAAAATAAACATGATAGACAATACAGTTAACACATGATATTTCCATGGTCACCCAAATTATAGTTATTGATACCTACATCATCTCAATATAAGATGACAGACTTTCTTTCACGAGATGAGCATCTTGGTTCAGCAACCTCAGTATTTGCTGCTTTTGATTTTGGAACAATATGTGCATCACAAATCAATAAGCTTATTGTGATAAATTCAATTCCAAAAACTTTATAAAATTTATTCATATAAATCAAATTCTATTGTTTGAAGAAATTTCACAAATCAGATAGTTTCATTCACTTTTATAGTTTATACAATTAGTTAAAAAGAAACAAATAAATTAATGAATTGAAGTTCTGCACTCTTAGACTTTCTGAACACATATATAAAATTCAAAAACTAGCAATTTTGATTCAAATAAATCATACCTGGGACTTCTTATTAGAGCTTGTGAGATCGAAAAGACTTTCTGATATATTTGAAATTCCAAGGTTCTTAAAAATGAAAAATTACAATGAATTTAAAGTTTCTTAACCTCTCCATAAAAACAAATAATAATAAAAAATAAAAAGGGGAAGAAAAAATTCATCACCTGGATGCACTTTTTGTTTACTTTAATGTGTTGCTTGCGAGCCTCCTCGTAAGTATTGGAGTTACCAATTTTAGCCTCCATTTTTTAATATTTTAAGGAATATGAAAAATAACTGAAATAGAAAAGGAAAACCAGAAAGTTGGGATAAGGGTGAAAGAAAAAAAGGAAATCTGGCAAGATGGAACCGAGAAAAAAAAAAGGAAAACCAAAAAGTCTGGTAAGACGAAGTCGAGAAGCATTTTGACAACACGTTCGGCTTGGTCAAGCCACAACACGTAGCAATAGCAAATGTTGAAGATAACCAAAGGATGTAACTTAGCTGAGAGACTCAACGAAGATGGCACCGTGAATTGTATGACTGTTTGCTCGCTTGCCTCCATTCTCCGATCTCAATCGAGCCAAGGGAGTAAGAAAGACCGTATGAGAGAGCACTAGGGTTTTTTGGCAAAAGGACAAGTGTAGTTATTTTTGTTTGATTGTTTATTAGGCTAAGTTAGGAGGAAATGGGTTTATTGTTTTTGTTTGATTTTTTTCAAAATTTTTCTTTTTTTTTTAATACAAAAGTTTTCAACTTTGTACAAGACTGCAAATCCATTTCAGGCCCACTTTGTTTTCTTTTTCTTTTTACTTTTTATTTTTTATATATATATTTTTATTTTCATATATATGATGATAGGAAAATATGATATGAATTTTGATCTTAAACAAGGAAGGAAAAGGCCAAAATAAATTGATGTTGCCATATTGAATCTAAATATTGACTTTTGAGCTTATTTTGTCTTTTTTCCCCTCTCTCTCAAGTTGCTCTTATTTCCCAATTTTGTAACATCTTTTGATTTTAGTATTATAAAATTAAATATGGAAAATCATTTTAGAAAAAATGGTAAGAGTAATTAATTTATTTTTTTTATTTTAGAAAACCTACTGCCTATGGGATGCTTTGTGTTGCAAGTTGTTCCTTGGAAAAAGAAAAATATTTGTTCTTGATTTGCTCGTGGTTTTGATTTTTATGCCGCTATTATATCCTCTAACATGTGAACTGTTAGTTGTATTAAATAAAAAAATTACTTAAAAATTCCTTAAAATAGCAACGAAATTTCATTTTCGTTGCTAAATTAGCAACCAAAATTTTAAGGAAGGTTATTTAGCAACTGAATTTAAATTTTGTTGCTATTTTTCATTGAAAATGAAAGTTACCAACGGAAATTCAATTCCGTTGCTACTTTTCATTGAAAATGTAAGTTGCTAATTTAGCAACGAAATTGTATTCGGTTGCTAATTTAGCAACGGAATTTCTATTTGATTGCTATTTTAGCAACGAAACAAAATTCCATTGCTATTTCGGAAACAAATTTTTTTAACCCATATTATTTAGCAACCAAATTATTTTCCATTGCTAATATAGCAACGGAAAATTAATTATGTTGCTAAATTAGCAACGAAAAATTAATTCTGTTGCTAAATTAGCAATGGAAAATTAATTATGTTGCTATTTTTTATTCCAAAATTTTTTCGCCATTTGTTAGCACCTTATTTAGCAGCAATATAGTAATTCTATTGCTAAATTTTGGCGCTAAAACTTCCCTCCACTTTTAGCAACAGAAAGTAACCAAATATATTTCTATTACTAAATCTAGAAAGTTTAACTTCCCTCCACTTTTAGCAACAGAAAAGTTTAACCAAATATATCACTCTCAGCTTGGCTTCTTCACAGCATATGATTTTGGGTGTGACACGATGTGACAACATAGTGAGGAAGGAGAAAATAGAGATGGCAAGTAGGAAATGGTAAAAGGCAAATGATTTTAATTTGTATTTTATTTTGTTTTAGGTTAGGTAAAACCGCATATATGACATATATGGTAAATAGGTTTAATTGAAACCCATTTAAAAAAAAGTAGACTCTATAAAATCATAATACCTAATTAAAAAAAGAAAGCATATAGTCCCACACCATTAAAATCCTCTATTTTTCCAATAGCTTGGCTAAACACCTATAAAATAAAAAATATATATTAGAATAAGATAAAAGAGGAAAGAGATGACAGCTAAAAACTGCAAGAATTTAAATTTAAATAGTAACAGATTAACCTTGTTGAAGGCTAAAAATTGGATTGCCTCCCAAAAGCACCACTCTTTAACATCTTTAGCTAGAAGTTTTCGGGCTTTAATTCTTATTCCTAGGGACTGCCAACTTCAATTCCTTGGTCCCTTAAGCTTGAAATCTTTCATAGAATGGTTTTAAGTGGTGCCAATTAACTTTAAAAAATTTTCCATGCTCTAAGCTTCTGATTTTCACTGCACCATTAACATAAACATTACTAATCACAAAGGGTCAAATCCATCTGGACCTTAATTTTTCTGAAAACAATTTCAAACGTTAATGGTAAAGTAAAACTTTCTTTCCAACTTGAAGTTCTTTCATAGAAATCATGTTGTGATGGAATTGTTTGGTCTTTTCCTTGTAAATTCTTGGACTCTCATAAGCCTTATTTCTCAACTATTTTAGCTACTATAATTGTAACTTCCTGTGCTACCCTACTTTGTCTAATTCCATGTTACACTTTTTAACTGCCCAAAAATCCTTGTGCTCTAACTCTAGAGGCAAATGGCAAAACTTCCCATAAACTAGTCGATATGGGCACAAACCGATAGACATTTTAAATATTATTTTGTATGCCTACAGAGCATTATCTAACTTAGAGCTTTAATCCTTCTGACTAGGATTAACAGTCTTTTTCATGAAGCACTTGACTTCTCTATTAGAAATTTCATCTTGGCCACTTGTTTATGAGTGATAGGCACTAGATAAGTGGGTTACACTATAATTTTTCAATAAAGCTTCCATAATTTTGTTGTAAAAATGAGTCCCCCTATCTTTGATAAGTACTCCAGATAAGTGTCGATTGTAATGATACCCACTGGCATTGTTTTTGATGGGCCTATTGCCAGCTAATGGCATGTCGGCAATTGCAACTAATCACTCTCAGCTTGGCTTCTTCAAAGCTCATGATTTGAGGCACAACACGATGCAACAATGCAATGAGGAAGGAGAAGGCGAGTAAGAAACAGTAAAAGGCAAATAATTTTAATTTGTATTTTATTTTGTTTTAGGTTAGGTAAAATTGTGTATATGACATTTATGGTAAATGGGTTTAAATGAAACCCATTTATAAAAAAGTAGGCTCAATAAAACCATAATACCCAATTAAGAAAAGAAAGCATATAGCAGTACACTATTAAAATCCTTTGTTTTTTCAATAGCTTGCCTAAACACCTATAAAATAAAAAAATTTATTAGAATAAGCCAAAAGAGGAAGCAGAAGGTAGTTAAAAAAATGCAAAAATTTAAATCTAAATAGTAATAGCTTAGCCTTGCTAAAGGCTAAGCATTGGATTGCCTCCCAAAAGCACCACTCTTTAACATCTTTGGCCAGAAGTTTTCGGGTTTCAATTCTTATTCCTAGGGACTTCCAACTTCAATTCCTCAATCCCTTGAGCTTGAAATCTTTCATAAAATGGTTTTAAATGGTGCCTATTAACTTTTTAAAAAAATTCATTCTCCAAGCTTTTGATTTCCACTGCACCTTTAACATAAACATCAAAGATCACAAAAGGGTCAAATCCATATGGACCTTAATTTTTTTAGAAATAATTTCAAACATGAATGGTAAAGTAGAACTTTCTGTCCAACTTGAGATTCTTTCTTAGAAATCATGTTGTCATAAAATTGCTTGGCCTTTTCCTTATAAATTCTTAGACTCTCATGGGCCTTATTTCTCAACTCTTCTAACTACTGTAACTCTAACTTCTTTTTCTATCCTACTTTGTCCAATTCTATGTTACACTTTTTAATTGCTTGAAAAGCCTTATGCTCAACTCCATAAATGGCAAGGCTTCCTATAAACTAGTCTATATGGGGACATACCGATAGACATTTTAAATATTGTTTTGTATGCCTATAGAGCATTATCTAACTGAAAGCTCCAGTCCTTTTGACTAGGATTAACTATCTTTTCTAAGATGCGTTTGACTTCTCTATTGGAAATGTCATATTGGCCACTTGTTTATGACCGATAGGCATTAAATAAGTGGGTTACACCATACTTTTTCAGTAGAGCTTCCATAATTTTATTGCAAAAATAAGTCCCCCTTATCATTGATGAGTACTCTAGGCATATGCCAAACCTACAAAAAATGTTATCCTTGAAAAAATTTTCATAGTTTTAAAATCATTAGTCTTAGTGGCTTTTTCTTTTACCGTTTAGATATAAAAACCACAATAAGTAAAATGTAAGAATTGCCAAAAGAAGAGGAAAATTGATGCAGAACCTCAGCCTATGCTCAAACTAAAATGCCAACATACCATAATATTTGAACATAAATAAGAAATCAACCCCCAATCTAAAGAACCCCTAAACAATATATATGTAAGGAAACACTTATGATAGATTAATTAAAAATAAGAAGAAAATAGAATCAAGCGTACATAATCATGCAACCTGCCTAAGTGTAATTTTTCATGCAATAGCAAGAATCAATTAAACAATTAACTCTCATAGATTTGGCAAAGCTAATGAAAATCTCATTAATCTAAATAAATAACCAAAATTTCAATTGTTCCTATAACAAAGCCTATAATTCATTTAAATAACAAAGAAAGAAGAAACCTATTGAATCTAAACTTCCAAAACAATTAAAACAGTAAATACTTGTGAAATATCATAACTGGAATAGCCTTGGTGGAGTGAAAATCCACTCTACCATAGTGGAGTGGCTCGATGGAGTGAAAATCCACTCTGCTGAGTGGTGGAGTGGCTTGGTGGAGTGAAAAGCCACTTTACCATGGTGAGTGACTCGGTGGAGTAAGTTTCCACTCTACCGACTGGCAAGGTTCTGTACCGAGTGGTGGAGTGGCTTAGTGGAGTGAAAATCCACTCTACCGAATTGTATGACACTTGATTGAGTGAATTTTCACTCTATCGAGTTAGTGCTCTTGGGTCCACTTTACTTGAACTTCTTCCTCCTTCACTTAAATATATGTCTCTTCAATTAAATACATATTACAAAGAGAATAAACACTAAATTCGTCTTCAAAGTTCAAGTTAGCCTTTTTGATCTCTTAGACTTTCATTTTCTCCACATAAGGTCTAATGAAAGCTTGTAGAGCTTCTTTAAGCTTCTTTGACCTTTCCTTTGTAATTGGTCCTTGAGAAATAGCTAATTCATCTTTCTTGCTATTATTATGCTTGGTTATGCTAATTGTGTTAACATTATACTCACTTGGCAAATCAATCTTATATGTATTGTCATTGATGTGTTCCAACACTTGAAATGGTTCATCACCCCTTACATTAAGTTTTGACTTCCTTTGCTATGAAAACCTCTCTTTTCCTATATGCACCCAAACCCAATCGCCTGGCTCAAAAATAACTTTTTTTCTCCGTTTATTAACCTTTTTGTGCATACATGCGATTCTTTTCTCAATTTGCTTGCTTTCTCATGTATTTTTTTAACCAGTTCAACCTTCTTTTTTCCATCTAAGCTAGCAAGCTTATATAGAGGTAAAGGCATAAAATCCAAAATAGTTAGTGGATTAATTTAATGCATATATGATTTTAAGCTTAATTTATTATTTAATTAAATAAGAATTAATTAATTAAATTAACTTCAATTTTTAATAATTAAATGTCTAGTTCTATAATTAAATTATTTTTATTCAAACTTAATTGTAATGTCCCAAAAATTTGAAATCGTGCAAGAGCACTTTTAATACGGGTGTACAATATTTTGATACTGGTTCCAAGAATGATTTGTTTGCATAATTTCAAAATTTTAAAGTGATAATTTGAATTTAAAGCAAAATTTAAGAACTAATGAAAAATGATTTAAAACAAATAAATGTATAATAATTATTAAAATAATTAAAATAATAATAGTAACATTTAAGTTTCTTATTGAATAATAATAATAATAATTTAAGAAGACGTTTAGATTCTAGAAGCTTGGAGTGAGATATTTATTGGTTATAAAAAAAAAAAGATGAAAAGAGATGGAAATTTTTGGACTAAGAGAATTTGTGTGGCCAAAAAATTTTATAAAAAAAAGTAACCTTTAAAACAAAAAAGAAAAGAACTGCAACTCATCAGCGGTTTCTCTCACCGTTTTCTCTCACCACCGACTGCCTCGCATCATTATTCCACCTCTAGCATCGTTCACTAAGTATATGAAACTCTACCCAACCCAAATAATCATAATAACTCTATCTGAATATGTAATTCGGATCGAATTATTCGATTTATTTGGATAGAGTCGGATTTTGCACATCCCTAAAGACATTGATAGACAATAGAGTTCAATCCAAGACTTAAACTTATACAAGTCAAAATGAATAAATTTTTTAATTTAATCCAATTTTTTAAAATCATACGAATCAATTTATATTAAAATTTTTACATGTTGAATTTGAATATAAATTGGATTAAATTTTGAAAAATTTAATATCCTATCATATAAAAATTTTTAATTTTTAATTTATAACTACATAAGTATTTTAAAAAATAAGAAAAAATAGTTTTAATTTGAATAAAGTTGATGTAAAACATTTAATTATTTAATTATAGGTATGAAAAATTATTTTGGCTAGAGTACTAGAGATTCATAATTTTTGAGATCATTCATATATATATATATATATATATATATATATATATATATAAGGATATAAAATTCTCTCAGGGCCTTAGAAAAACCTAGAAAAAAAATGATTAGTCAAAAGAAATGAAAAAAGCAAATGAAAGAAAAGAGGGGAAAGAAGAAAGGCTAGAGGAGGCGGAGTCGATTCCTTGGGTATATATATATATATATAAACTCCCTTTCAACGTAAACACCGTTCTATTTCTGCCTCTCCCCTCACGATAGCCGTTGCTCGCCTCTGGTCCAAGAATTCGCCCCTCTCCTTTTCGTCGGCCGTTGCTCACTATACTCCGATCTCCACCATCTTGCTGATCTTTACCATCTCGCTGACACAGCCGCTCTTCTCTTTTAAGCCCAAAGGAGTTTTTTCTCCTGCTTATCCCTCTATCCTGAGAAGTGGATTTCTCTCATTTCTCAGGCCAATTTCTGATTGGATCTCCGATCATGTATAACTCACACTCATTTGCAGTAATGATTATGTGATATGGGTGCTGGTTATTTGGATTTGTTGAAGTAAATGTTTGCTAGATTCTTTTTGTTTATTTTGGGTTTTGTTTGATTTAAGAATTTGTTCGATTTGGGGATTTTCCCTTTAGTCTCCCTTCTCTACGATATATATGGACTGCGATTTAGGAACAGAGCATCTATAGAGTTTGGCGATTCATGTAGTGGGTATACTTATATTCACCAGGGGATTCTTGTTGATTCAAACTGAACTTCCATATTACAGCCAATGTTCTTATATTTCTCAATCTCCTTGATTTTTACCTTCTCACAACAATTCTTTCTCTTATTTGATTCTAATAATCATGATTTATGGGAAGTTTTTTCAACTATTTCTCATTTGCAGGTTTGATTTTGTCGCCCCCAACAGGTTTTTCCCAGGTTAGCTCTGATTCTTATATTTTAGATTTGTTTTACTAGTGATTAAATGAATAATTTGAATGACACATGAATTTCATTGGTCTAGAGAAGAAGCCATGGTTTGATCTCAGATTATTTACCCTGAGGCTTAATTATTTTTTTATCTTTTGTTATTTTTTGTGTCTATTTTTTACTTCATTTTTGCTCAGTTACTTTTTCTCCGTGGTGGCATTTTACAAATGAGCTTCTTTGTTTTTCTTGCAGCTGCACTATTTGAGACTGAAAGTGCTTTAATCGATATGGTGCGTTAAGTCTGCAGTGTTCATGTCATGGCCCCAAGTAACTGTTAAGATTGATTGTTGGTGAACTGATCCTTATGTATTTGATAGATGTGTATAATAGGAGATTTGATTGTGTATTTAAGGCAATTTGATGAGAAGAAAGAAATTAATCCATTCTTTCCTTTTCATTTTTTTCTTATACTTTCATAAATGAATAAACTTTATTTTTTCATTTCTCTCCTTCAATTTTTGAATTATGTAGGAGTTACTACGGGCTGCTGATTTTGAATCATTGACGTGATATTTTAGACTTTTACCTGTTTTCGAAGAACTATGATACTTTATTTTGGCATTCATAAGTTGCCATTGGTGCAAACCTTTTGTCAAGGTTATCAAAGACAGCATAAAGACCGATGTCTATTTCGTATCTGTGTCAGATTATCCATATTTGAATTCAGTTTGTGGAATTTGTTACCTAGTTTTCTTGTTTGGTTAGGAAATTCGGATTGATCATTTGGTTAAGAAATGCAGCATAGTTCAATGACTTTGTGAGTTTAGTTAGGAAATGCTAGCTCACTCAGCCTAATCCCAAAGAAAGAAAAAATCGAGGAATTTTGTGATAAACTCATTAATAAAGCATAATATGTTATTGTAGATAAAATGGCAGTATCAACATTTGATTCGCAGTTCATATAACAGTGTCTTTTAATCTGTATCCTTATAACGATTTGGGGTTTGATTTCGTTTTAGAACTTTAATCTAATGAGACTGATAATTTTGATATTTGAGAAAGCTAAGTCAATTTTTCCTGTGTTCAAATTTAATTGCAACTAATTTATGGTTCTGCACCTTCCTTTACAAATTAAAAGCTATCTCTGTGCTTTCACATAGACAACAACATGCACTTTGTGCGGGGATTATATGATTTTTGTAGGACTGGTATAGAATTCACAACTTTAGATTAGGAAGAAGCTTATCAATATTTAACTTTTGCCTTTCAATCACAGCACCTTTTGAAAAGATTCATGCCCTTATTTTGGCTAAATCTGTGGTGTCCATGATGGGGGAAAGCTGGTTGGTTGGTCAGAAGAATTTTCCCGACTTATAGGACCCTATGCTTGCTGACAGGTAAGGTATACATGTAAATTTTTCTTCCTTAATTAAAGTTTTTGTTGGTTCTTTGTGTTATTGTTTTGTTATCTTTATGTGTCAGGTGTCTGTTGCTTGTGTTGGAGACATAAAGGGTTGAAGTTGCTGTTTTGCTCAATGAGCTAGCCTATTTGAAATATAAAGCTTCCAAGAATACTTCATCAGCTGCCGAAACTGTTCTCTTAAAGCAGCGGAATGTAGCTATTGCCTTTTCATTGGTAGAGAGGATAATCAGATTGACATCAACTATAGTTGGAAGTGAAGGTACTTAAATAATATTGACTAGGAAAGTTACATAATATTCTTATTTTTGTTTGTTATCCAAATCTTACCCAAATATTTACACCTTCATATGTGGTTTCATTATTTCTTTTCCTTATTTCTCTCATCTAATTTTGTTCCAAGACTGTTCTGTATTTCACCATTTTCTCTGCCTTTTCTTTTTATCATTTTAAGAAATTTGACCTTTGTAGTTAAACTTTGCGTAAGGGAACTCATCGGTGATGACATTTTCATAAAGGTGATAAATGGGCTTGATGAGATAGTTAATGTGGTGCTACAGTATCTACAAGATGCTAAGGTAAGGGCTTTGCTTGCTTTTCTGCCTTGTTGGAGAATATAGTGTTTTTTGATGGGAAAAACAGGTTGCTAATATTTAGGAATATTTTTTTCCCTTTTCAAGTCTATTAGGAAATGTTTCTGCCAGTTCATGTAAGGAATTTCCTCAAATCTTGTGCTTCTGATAATGATTTGGTAGTTTGATAATTGCATCTGTTACAGTTATCTTGTAGAAACACCCAATGCCTGCAAGGATAAGGTCAGAGAACTACAAGATTCTGATAGTTATATATATGAACATTGTATTTTAACCTGAGAATGACTTTACCTACACTATTTGTTGAATGGCAGTCCTTTTTACTCTATATGCTTTTTACTTCCAATGCTGTGTCAAATTACAATGGAGACTGAAGGATGTAAAATATTAGTTTCTTCTGAAGGTTATAAGGCTGTAAGTTGGTCTAACTTACTACTGATGTTTCTCTTTAGTATATATATATAGTTGTGCATTCATGTGATTAAGCAACCAACCCCCTTTATCACTTGTGTATGTGTTAATATCACACCGAAATGCTACCTAAGCACACATCATCACGTGGAAATTTGTCAAATTCTTCTCATAACAGATTGCAGTACTTTCCTTTTATATGGACAGGTGAAGAGGCATTTTATTGATTTTTATCTGGATGCTATTTCAGGTTGTTGAATGCCTTGTAAAAGTGATTGGGCCAAGTCACTATATAGTTGAAGATAGTAACTACACCTTTTTACCATGTGACACAATTATGAATTTGCTTTTGAAAGTAATGTTGTCTTTTTTATTCATATCAACCTTATATCTGATAATAAACATCATATAGCTAGATTTCCTTTCTTTATCTATATGTTTTTCATCAACAGAAATAACAAGTATGATTTTCATTGGATAAAGCAACTGTTGTTGATCTTCTGATGGCCTTGGCATATTGGGCAGGTATCTATATGTCTCTTCCTGTATGCCTGCTTGTGGCTGGGTTGGTCAGTTGATATTGTGGGCTGCTGTCCCATTTTATGATATAATGCTCTAATTTTCCTCTCTAAACCATGAATGCCTGTAAAATTCTATTGTCTGATTAACCCACCAATTATAATTTAACTTTATTTCACCGAACGGAATTGTAGGCTTCTTTTTCTAGGATTCAGTTTTTTGGTTTTGTTGTGATTTAACCATACTTCACTTCATATTGTATTAATGCTACTTCTAATAGAAAGTAACTATGCCCTGTTACTTTGTAAAGGAAGGTGCAAAACCTCCTAGGTCATTCTTTTTGAAGTCTTAATTGAGTAATTCTTTTGTTGTGATTTCGTATAGCAGACTCAATGTTAATATCCTCTAAATTTTTTACCATGGCATTAAATCACTTATATAATCTATATTGACTAGATTTTCCTAATTTTATTTAATTTTTATCAGTTATCTTATTTATTGCAGTTCTATATTGGTTAGTCTGTTATTAAATTGCAAAATTTACATCGCTTCCAATTGATAGAAAGTTGTACTTGTGGTCTGTGAACTTTTGTCTTTGATATGTTTATTTTCTCGTGTACTTTCTTTATGATATTTCTTTAGTTTGCTTATTTTTCTCTATCCCTTCTTTTGCTTGGCCAAAGTTACCAAGTACCAAATTAGCTCCTGATTAGTGAATAGTTACTTAAGAATTGTGCTATAATCTTTACTACTGTGTTATTATCTTTGCTTGTCTAGTGGGAAGAGACTTTATTTTTTCCATTATATTTTTCCTCATCTTGTTGCTTTATTTGGAGTTTGTCTGTTTGAGTTCCTATGTTAGGAAATTTCAATCTTGGTGTTGCAAATACTCCAACCCTTCCGGCAATGGCTTTTTCATCTACATTGTCCGAAACCTCAGAGTTCACCAACTCAACTTTGCAGTTCTTAGAGTATTCTCCCCAAGTGAAATGGCGATACTAATTTTCTTGGCAAGGACTAGATACCTAAATCACATGTTTGCTTAGGGTGTAGCTTTATTCATATCCCTCAAGTTGAAGAATGATGTGAATGAGGAATGTCTAGTAACTCGGAGGATAAAATCATTTTCAATGCCTTTTGTATTTTTATGTTGGTAATATATTTGTAATGAATTCATTACAAATTATATATATATATATATGAAAATATAAGATGATTATTTATATTTATATCTATTATATATGAATTTTATAATATAAGATTATTTATATTGTGTACGGGATGAAAACTTAAAATACAATAAAAGAGAAAATTTAATTATGCAATAATTTAGCGACGGATTTGCAACAGCAACTGTCACTACACACATGTTAAAATTTAAGAAATAATTAGCGACCAAATTAGCGACAAATATTTCGTTGCTAAATTTTACACTAAATTTTTAATTAGCGACGAAAAAGTAGTCGCTAAATATTATTATTATAATTCAGCCACTAATTAGGGACAAAAAAAAATTAGCAATGAAATAGCCACTGATTTTGAATTCTGTCGCTAATATATTCGCGACTGGCCTTTTAGCGACTGTTCGTTGTGGCGTCACTAATTTAAATAAGCGACGGAATATAGGTAATTAGCGACGAAATTTTTCGTCGCTAATTTGAAGTTTTTTTTGTAGTGTCATAATTCTTGCTGGATTGATTTAATTAAAGAGCTAACCACTCAAATATTGTAAGATAAATGATCAAATAGATTATTGGTAATTTTCAGATTCAATAAAAGCAACAAATTCACAAGTTGTTCACTTTTGAACTTAATTAAAAAAGTAATCCAAATTTAATCACAAGGCTTTTTCTAATTGATTTTTTTGTATATTGCAATCAAGCAAATAGAAATGAAGAACTCAAAAATTAAATGATAGTTAAGAATTTATCCCTTAGTCTATGCTCTCATACCAATTGATGTAGAATCCCAACCTATATTCAAACTAGAACACCAATATACTATCATATTTGAACTTAAACAAGAAATCAACCCCCAATCTAAAGAACCCCCAAACAATATATATTTAAGGAAACACTTATAATAGATTGGTTAAAAATAAGAAGAAAATAGAATCAAGCATACATAATCATGCAACCTGCCTAAGTCTAATTCTTCATGCAACAGTAAGACTCAATTAAACAATTAACTCTCATAGATTTGGCAAAGCCAATAAAAATCTCATTAATCTGAATAAATAACCAAAAGTTAAGTTGTCCTTGTAACAAAGCCTACAATTTGTTTAAATAACAAAGAAAGAAGAAGCCTATTGAAACTAAACTTCCAAAACAATTAAAATAGGAAATAACTGTGAAATATCGTAATTGAAATTTATGGTGGCTCGGTGGAGTGAAAATCCACTCTATCGAGTGGTAGAGTGGCTTGGCGGAGTAAAAATCCACTTTACTGTGGTGGAGTAAGTTTTCACTCTACCAAGTGGCAAGGTTCTACATCAAAAAGTGGAATAATGTCAAGTGTGGGGTTTTTTAAAGGGCTCAATGGAGTGAAAATCCACTCTACCGAGTTGTATGGCACTCGGTAGAGTGAATTTTCCCTCTATCAAGTTAGTGCTCTCGAGTCCACTTTACTTGAACTTCTTCCTCCTTCACTTAAATAAATGTGACTTCAATTAAACACATGTTAAAAAGAGAATAAATACTAAATTGGTCTTCAAATTTCAAGTTAACCCCTTTAATCTCTTAGACTTGCATTTTCTCCATATAAGGTCTACTGAAAGCTTGTAGAGCTTCTTTAAGCTTCTTTGACCTTACCCTTGTAATTGGTCCTTGAGAAATAGTTAATTTATCTTTCTTGATACCATTGTGCTTGGTTATGCTAATTGTGTTCACATAAAAAATGGACCTATGAAATCAATACGCCACATATTAAATATCTTATAGAAGAGTATGGATGTGAGTGGAAATCAATCTCTACATCCCAAATTACCTATCCTTTGACAATTTTCACATGACTTACAAAACATATAAGCATCATAAAAATATTAGGCAAAAAAAAATCACATTCTAATACTTTGCAGGCTATCCTCTTCAGATAAAAAAGACCACTACAGGCTTTAGAATGGCAAATTTTTTGTACGAATTGCACTTCATTTTCTAAAAAACATCGCTTTATGATTTGGTAGGAAAAGTACTTCCACAAATATGGTTCATTCCAAGTATAATATTTCATATTTCTTTTTAAATTCTCCTTGTCAAACCTTGACAAATCATGTAGAACGACACATATAACAAAAAAATTAACCAAGTCAACATACCAAGGACTAAATGTTTAAATTCCAAATAAATGATCATCAAGAAATTCATCTTTCAATGACAGTGCTTCTTCATTCAACAGTGGGGCTCTAAGGTGATTTGCACCCAAGTTTTTAGACCTTTTCTTATCCCAAATTTTAATTTCAAACTCTTGCAGTAAAAGGATTGAATGAATCAAATGCGGTTAGGCCTCCTTTTTCTTAAATAGATACTGCAATGCTACACGGTCAGAAAAAATAATTACTTTAGTATCCAATAAATAAGGATGAAATTTTCTAAAGCAAAAACAATTGCTAAAAGCTACTTTTTGTGGTGGAATAATTGTGTTCGGTGCTATCCAACATTCTTGAAGCTTAATAAATCACATGTAGAATTTTTCCAATTTGTTGTCTAAGAAGAAACCCTACAACATAGTTGCAAGCATTGCATATGATATCAAATGGGAATCTTCAAACTAGGGACTTAATTATTGGTGCAAAAAATAGTTTTTCTTTTATCTCATCAAATGCATCTTTAGATGCTTAATCAAACTCAAATGCCACCTTTTATCGAAGTAATTTGCACAAGAGTTGAGTGATCTTGAAAAAATCCTTTATGAAGTGCCAGTATAAATCTACATTTCCAAGGAAATAATAGACCTCCTACACACTAACGGGGAAATGTAAAAATTGAATAACATCAATTTTTGCCTTGTCTATCACAATTCCCCTTGATGACATAATATGTTCCAAAATTAAGCCTTGATCAACCATAAGTGACAAATTTTTCACAATTTAGACCAAGTTAGACTCCAAACATCTTTTTAACACCTTGATAAGATTAGCTAAGCATTCATGGCAAGAATTACTAGAGACTATCAAATAATCCATAAATACCTTTATGATTTTCTCCATATAACCAAAAAATATGATTGTATCTTTGTAAAGTGATAGGAGTATTGCAAAGCCCAAATGACATCCTCCTATATGCAAATGTTTCGAAAGGGCAAGTGAAGGTGGTTTCCTCTTAATCTTTTGGTACAATTGGTATTTGGTAGAAACTTATATAACCTTTCAGACAACAATAATAAGATTTTCTAGCAAGTCTTTCCAACATTTGATCAATAAAATTAAGTGCAAAATGATCTTTTATAATTGAAGTGTTCAACTTCCTATTATCTATACAAACCCTCCACTCATTATGAACTCAAGTGGGTACCAATTTCTATGTTCATTCTCTATTAATATGATAACCATCTTCTTTAGTATAAATTGAAGTGGGCTCATCCACTTGTTGTCCAAAATGGGTAAATTACCCATAAATCCAGCATTTTTTAGATCTAATTTTCACCACCTTTATCATGGGTGGATTTAAACACCTTTAAGCTTTCCTACTCGGCTTGATGTTTTCTTCCAAGTGAATCTTGTTGGGTTTTGACAAAATAAATAAATAAATAATGCAGCAAAAAAATTGAAACCCATTAGGATCTATGTGTTCCAATTGATTCAAGAAGGAGAAAGATAATAGTTACCAACCTCTTGAAGCGTAGAAAAATGATTTTTAGTTGTTTTCTCAACTAAAATGATCACCTTCTATTAGTATCCATAGTCGAACGCGATGATCGAAATCGCTCGAAGTGCTAGCTCTCTTTCTTGGCAGCTAGGGTTTTATTTTTGTTCTCTTTTCAAGGTTACAAAAATGAATATTTTTCTCTCTATTCAAAAAGTGATGGTTGCCCTTTTTTAAATTTAGTAACTTAGGGTTTTAAACACATATACATACTATTATATATAGGTGACCTAACCCTAATATTAGAGAGAAAATTTTGGGCCTCATATTTTTTATTAAAATAAGAAATAATTTATTTCTTATTTAAAATAAGAATTATAATTTTAACTTTAATATTTTATTTTGAATTTTAAGTTGTCACAAAAAATAAAATTCGAAACGCCAGAATAAACTCTTAGTCCATTCATCACATTATATGTGTGCAATCCTATATATTCATATTATGTTGGTAGTGGGCCCCAATCCCGTCACGGGCCCACATGTCATAAGCAGTTTCTAGCAAGATATTATGACTGCCAAAATAATATGAATATCAATAATCCAATTTTGACCTAATCAATTGAACATGTTATAATCCTTATGTCACATGATATCTTATTGGAATATAAGTCATAGTCTACGTCGAACTTATATGGTTCAAACATATAATTTCTCGATCACTAGGTAGACTAATAATATCAAATGACACTTATCGCTCCATCAATTCATTTGAGCATAGCCATGTATTTCTCAGTCCTACTTATCGAAGGGAGTAATAGATATATCTCTCATAAAAGAGGGACAAATTCCATCCTAATTATTCATTATCATCTGCGTAATTCTCATCATCTCCAATCATAACCTTTATGATTATCCAATTAAAGATAATGTTTGATTATGTTAAAACATAATGTTCCTTATGTAGGATACTATGATAATCTCAGGTCTAAGGATCGATAATATAATTATTATGAGATCACTAATGACATTAACCTATATAGTATCTTGTAGTGGGTATATCCAGTACCTTGCTCTCTAATAAGTACCTACAAGTTTTATTTATATCACCATATATAATAATCCTATGATTATCAATCAAACCCATACTAGTCTTAATTTATTATTATTTCTTTAATGATAAATGGCTATGGATAGTTAAAATAACATTAGATTGTTATTTATGAATATTATTATAATGTAACATGACAACAATATAATAACATAAAGAAAATCTAATTTTATAAAATGAAATGTGACTTTACATAAAGGTCCAAATATTTGGCTTAGGGTATAACCACTAACAAATTTTATACATGCAAGTATATGGACTCAATCCTTTGATGTCAGCAATGGTCCACCTTGTAGCTTCTTTATGCTCCTTCAAAGCTTGTATCAACAACTTCTCTTCTTTCAAACTTAGCTTATTGGAGATAATGATCCTAAGTGTCTTTTCTTCACCCAAGTATACACATTTCGAATGACCAAGCAGCACTTTCAATCCAGTTTTAGTGCCTGTAAATAGATGGAAAAAGTTTCTTATAAGAACTAAGCACATCCAAATGAGGAAGGTCACTTACCCTGAGTTTCAAAGTTGCAAGTTCATTCATTACTTCCTGTAAAGCTTTCTCTAAATCTAGCTCCTATTCTAATGCATCAAAGCTATCTAGATATATAATTTCACTCCAAGCCACCTGCAACTTGTCATCCATACTCAATTTGAACACTTTTTGAGTTAAAGGCTCAATTACATCTATTCCACAAACATAAGATACGTCACTAAGATATTTTATGGCATTATAAACATTGAATTTCTCCACCCCACACTCAAATTCGACAGTAAGTGTCTTTGAATGCACATTTATCTTAATCCTAGTTGTTTTAAGGAAAGGTCTTCATAACAAAATTTCAAATGACTCCAAAGATTTGTTATCATTCTCCATATCTATAACATAAAATTAACTAAAAAGCTAAGCCATTAACCAAAACTAAAATGTCCTTAATAATCCTTCGGGATAAGTAGTTGATTAAATGGCCAATTTGATTACTACTCTTATTTCTTCTAAAGGTCCAGCAACATAACATTAATGGATGCACCTAAGTCATACATTGCTCTTTTAGTGCTCAAATTACCAATTTTACAAGAAATAACAGACATACCTTTATCTTTGCATTTTTGAGGCATTTTTCTTTGAAGTACAACTAAAATATTTTCACCCACAGTTATTTTCTCATACCCAACAACCTTTTTCTTCTTAGTATGTAATTCTTTAAGAAATTTTGTATATCGAGGTATTTGTTTAATAACATTTAACAAAGGAATATTTAACTTAACCTTGCAAAATGTCTCAAAAATATCTTTCTTTTCCTTTTCCTTCTTAGATTTGGCTAATCTTTCAAAAAAATGGGCTAGATAACTAAAGCTTGTGGTTGTTCTGAATTTTTTTCTTTAGGCTATTTTTTTCAAAATTTTTACCTCATTTTTAGCTTATTTTTTTGTCATTTTTCTTTAGCAACCAGATCTATTCCACTCCTTAAGATGATTGCATTCACATTTTTCTTAGGGTTATCAAAGGCTTGAAAAGGCAACCTTCCTTGGGGTTTCAATCTTCTCATTGAAGTTGCCATTTGACTCATTTGCTTCCTTAAGTTTTAAATGTTGGCCTTTGTCTCTTATTGAAATTGTCACATATTAGTTGTTAATGAATAAACAATATCATCAATAGATATACATGGTTTATGAGTTATTTGGAAGGGCTATTGTAGTGGTTTTGGTTGGAATTATTGTGGTAGATTTGGTTGTCTTGCTCCATAATTGAAGTTTGGATGATCATGGCACCCTCGATTATATGTGTTGAAGTATAGATCATACTTCCCTGGGGGATGTCTAGCAAATCCACCCAATGCATTCATTTGCTCTTATGTATCATTTTGTAGGGTGGAACACATATCAGTTGGATGTCTAGCAAATGCATAAATTCCACACACTTGCACTTGGGAAGATCTACCTGTAGCTAAATTTTGAACAAAAGCAGTTAAAGTATTAAGTTTATCTTCAGTGGAAGGTGAATTTACCTCATTTACTCTTTTAGAAGGATCTTGATATCACCTAAATTATTCAGAAGTGGCAACCATGTTTTGAATTAATTCACAGGCATGTGTTAGGGTTTCATTATTAAGATTTCCCCCACTTGCTGCATCAATCATCTTTCTCTCCATACTTAACATTCTCTTATTTAAATATCGAATAAGGGATTGCTTAGTAATCCCATGTTAGGGACATCTTGCACATAACTTTTTCAATCTCTCCCAATAATCATAAGCTTCACATTTTTCCCGCTTGTTTCCACGTAATCCCCTCAAATTACAATAGCTCGAGAGATTGGAAAAAATTTATCTAAGAGCATTCTCACCATGTCATGATTGTCCTGAATGGTAAATGAAATAACCAGTCCTTTGCCGAATCGACCGATGAAAAAAAGGCCCTTAACTTTAATTGTTCCTTAGTAACTTTATGTGGCCTCATATCGGAACAAACCACATGAAATTCCTTTAGATGCTTGTGAGGATCTTTATTTTTCAAGCCACAAAAGATGGGTAATAAGTGAATCAACCCCGATTTTAGCTCAAAAGCAACATCCAAATTTAGATAAGTAATACATAGGTGCTACTGGTAAAAAAAAGGCATATGAAGCTCCCTAAGGTCTATTCTACCATCGTTAACTCTTCAATCTTAGCTAGAAATTTAGTAAAATCAGTTTTCACTTTATTCCTAAGCTGTGTAGAAGAACTAGTAGCATGTTCTTTTTGCAATCTTATCTCTTTACTTGATTCTCGGGTTGTATTCTTAATTTCAACATCAACAAAATTTCTCCAAGAAATTCAATTTAATTTAACCCGTGGTCACTAAACTTACACCAAATAACACAAATAACATAAAAGTAATTAAATAATTTTTCAGGAACTTAAATGTCACTAAACTTAGTACTATTTTTCACAAAAGTCATTATGATTAGTTTTTGATGATGATTGATGCTGAAATGTTGATGTGGCATGCCATGTCAAATACTTGGACACATCTGGATCTGTGTTTCTTGTCACATCATTAGCTAACATGTCAAATTTGACATGTCATTAGCCATGTTAATGAAGTAGTCTATGTTAGAACCCACATAAGCATACCCTACTTATTAACTAAGCATTCAAATAAGCCGATAGACAAGGGACACGTGTGAAATGGCAAAAACCCATTTAAAACCCAACTATTTTGTTTCTCTTTCTCAATCTTAATTTCAAGCCCCTCTATGAATCATCTCTTTGTACCTCATAGTGGAATCAATCTTCTACAACTTCAGTTGCTGCTTAAATCTATTGATAAAATCATCAGCTTTAGCATCAACCTCTACATGGTCCTCCTCCACTATTTTACTCTTCCCTTCCCTCATAGTGGCTGGTCGATAACACTCCACAATCTCATCCTATTCCTGTTCCTGTTCCTATTGATAATGGTTTGTGTTTATGATTCTTGATTCTTTTGTAAAATAGTGTTAATAAACTCTTGAGAGAAGTAATTATAGAAGTTAATAAACTAAAGGCATTGAAGGGATTCTATCCTTTTAGTTTCAAGTGTCTTCTTGGATAGTTATAGCGGTCCGTAGGCATAAGATGTACCTTGGGGGGGAGGCGGGTGGTCCCCTAGATGTATTCCTTTCAGGTAGTGCCTATTTAGTCTATAATCCATTTGATGGTCGGTGCAAGGCCAGAAATTAGAACACATTATTATACTAAGGAGATCAATCAAAAGAAAAAAAATAGGCTATAAATGAAGAAATTATAACACGATAGCTCTATTTATTGTTGTTATTCATTTTGCTTTCTCGCTTGATTCATCTTTTGATAGGAATCAACAACTAGTCTAGTATATAAGCAAAAACACATCCACCAAAAAAAACCCGAATTAGCGACGAAATTTCGCGATGGCAAAATATTCGTCACTAATTAGCGATGGATTAGTGACTATTTTTAATTTCAGTCGTGAAAATGTATTGATCATAATTTTAGCGACGAAAAACTGAAAACAATCGCTAAATTTGGCAGTAAAGAATGGTGTTTTTTTGCGACAAAATTAGTGACGGTATTCTTTTTGCTAAAAATGTTTCCATATTTTTAATTTTGTAAATTAATTTCCAAAAAAATAGCGATGGAATGCGTCGCAAATTCATCGCTAAAAATATTTTATATCATATTCTTTATCTATTTTCAATTAAATTTTCTTAATAAATTTTAAATTTTATTTATCATGTATGTTACATTCTTATCATTTAATAAAATTTACTTGATTAAACTAATAATTTGGTTTAAATACATAGAATTTTTTTAAAAAAATTGAATTTGATTTGAATAAAATTTTAGTTGATTAAAATTACACATTTTGATATCGTAATCATCGAACTTAATTATCAAAATAATATTGATATTTAATTTTATAAAATAGCGTATATTGACACATCCACTTTATTAAGAATGTAATGAATTTTGAGAATACTCTTTTATTGAATTGGGAATATCACTAGTTATTTGTAATTAATTTTTATAATATTAATTAAAAATATACATATATATTTATTATTACTAATTATGTATCATAATTTTTCTTTACAATGAAATTAATTGGAAATTTAATCCTTTTTCTAATTTCCATAAAATTCACATTTAATTTCAAAATTATATAATGAAAAAATTCTAACCAAAATTTAATAATTATTATTTAATATTTTCATTGATTAAAATAAATTTTTTAATTTTATTTTTTCACTTGCAATCATATTATACTATAATTGTATTTTTGTGCTTGTAATCTTATTATACTATATATTTAATCAAGTATAATTTACTTCTAAAACTAGTAAAATTGATATTTTTTATTTTTTTATTTAATTTCAATTATTTTTTAATCAATTAGTTTTTATTGGTTTCTAAATCATTCCATTTAAATTCAATATAATTCAATATAATTTAATTATTTTAGAATTTTAATAATATTAGATTGATATTAATTATAAAAATAATTTTTATAGTTAATATGTATTCATTATGTTTATTCATTATATTTATGGATACAAATACAAAATTTTATATAAATTATTTTACGAAATTACTCCTGCTTATCAAATATTATAAATATGAAAGTGGGGATGTTTTTGTCTTTTAAGAAACCCTAACTATCCTTCTCTCATTGCCTCCTTATGAAATCAATAATAGTAATAATAAGAACTACAAAAAAGGAAGAAAAAAGGAGAGGAGTGAGGGAGAGAGATGAGAAAGCTTCAGGTTCTCTTTCACCCGAAAGCTTCTGCTTGAGATTTTGAGCTCCTCTAGCTTCCGATGATTACACGAGTAGCACCGACAAGACCCTAAGGGCAAGGCGATCATCTCGATGTCCTTTATTCCTCCCCACTTTCCGAAACAGGGTAGATTAGAAAAGGGGTAAGCCGACCACTCCCGTATGGAGTCTGACCAAACCATGATGCGTTAAAGTACGTGAACACTCCTAGGAGATTACCGGCAGCTCCAACTCCAATTAGGCAGGGGCGGTCCATGACCTACAAAGCTCTGGCAACCTTATTTCCTCCAGTAAGAACTATCTACCACTATTGATTTTTTATGCTTTGGAAGGAGATTCCTTTATCTGCTTTCCTTTATAGGAGATTCCTTTATCTGAATCGTTGGAAACTTAATAGCTTTTTTCGTTAGTTTTCCTTTTAGTTTTTATCAAAGACACAATTTCAATTTAGCGACTTGTAAAGGTGAACATAGAAAGTAGCCAAAGATTTTGTGAAGAAAAATGGTGAAGTTGAGCTTGACATATGAACATTTTCCCTATTAGCGAATTAGCATAATTTTTTTTGTTTTGTTATTTGTACAAGTTATGAACGTGTTTATCTCCATGGAACACACATGTCCACTCTCTGGGCTGATAATATTTTACTTCATAACAAGGTCCCATCTTTCTTGAAGTATTAGAACTAATTTTTCTATAAATTGCAGATTATTTTGACTCACGAACATGCTGATGTAGTCCTTGGTCTTGATGATATACGCATTGTTCAGCCTTTTAGTCTTACAAATGATATTGACCCAACAGCTATTTACCTCAGTCAGTCATCCATGGATAGGTACAATTTTTCCTTCCTTTTCATCCACATATGGTTTTTTAATATGCTAATGAATCATTATTATACTGCTACATTTATTAGGCATTCAGACTATGCATGTGCAACAATTATGACCTATTTTGCTATGTTATGCTTAATAAATTGTGCTTCTAAAATATATCATTTTAAACTGTTGATCTTTATCTTACAGTAATATCAAAATCTGGGGCTGGCCGGTTGGATCTTCTTATCTTGGACACTTTGTACAAGGTCAGTCAACTAAATTATGCTTATTTCTTCTTTTTTAATCATCCTTCAATGATTTCCTTGGGAAAGAATTTCCAAGAATTTCATTGTTGAAAATTCAGAGAGAATTGGTGGCCATGAAGCGGGGATGTGAAAATGAAGCTCTTTAGATCTGTATTTCATTTATGCTAGTTTTAAATGATCAATATTAACTCTTTGTAATTTAATAAATGACATTTATGCATCAATATTCTTATTAGATCGTTATATGTTCTATTTTCTACAAGTTATATAATGGGAGCCTTGGCTTCAACTATCTCTACAATTTTATGCAGGGGTCATCTTATACTCCATCAAAGTTGCCACCCAAACCACTTAAATTATGGTCATATAAGGTGCATGTAGTTCCAGATGACTTTAATTGGTTGCACTTTTTTGAGTAATTTTGGTTCGACTTCTCAAACATTTTCTTGTTCTAAGTGCAATCTAAAAGACAAGTTATCATGATCTGAAATTTTCTATCTCTCTTTTTCTCTTTCAGGGTTCCCCATTCTGCAAAATCGTTCGCGAGACACTTGTTGAGTTAGAATTTCCACACATTCATCACAGGTAAAGCCTGCAAAGTACCTCATTTTGGTTAGGCACTTAATCTTATGTTTGGATTATGGTTCAATAGTACATAATATTGGTCAACTGATTGTTTGAAGGATAACTTTTTCCTTAAGGTTCCATAAATAGATGCGCTCTACTAGTTCCTTTTTCTTAGTTTTTAATGATGTTGTCGGAGATTTAGTTAGTGCTTTTATAGCTGCACAAAGATTTTTTCAACTATCTGTGGATTTTTTTTTGAAACAGTCCGGGCTATCAAATGAACAACTATCCTGTGTCACCATGTTTGTGGTTTGTGCATTTAAAGAATTGTCCTTATCTATAACTTTTATGGAACAAGTATTATTAGGCTTTGAAAATAAAAAAGAATGTACTTCTCAAATACCATCTACATATCCATTATGGATGTAATGCATGGATGTATTACTCTCTACTGCATTTAGTGATTGGCATGTAATGAAGTCTCTATCATTGTTTATTGTATTTATGAGCACACACAAATATCCTGTACGAAAATCGAATGCAAGAAGCATGAGGACATTTTTGCAATGAATTTATAGGTACCTTATTTGGAAGATCCAAATACTGGGGTGCAGATGTTTGAAAGTGCAGACATTGTGGAATATCTAAGAGCAACTTATGCTCTTCAACAAGTCAATTTTGTGACAAGCCCTTCACAAATTTTGTGTGTATACATGTAATCAGACTGTAACCAAAAGATTTCTAGAGATGTATTTCAAGTGACAGCCCTTGCTTTTAATAAAATAGAGTCGCATTCTGTTGCTTCTTAGGGGTGGTGTTTGTGTGAGATCACATTGTTGTTGGTTTTTCATTTTTTTCAGGTGTACATATAGGATATCCAATTGTCCTTATCTATAAGTGATTATTGTATTATCTTGGTGCTATTTTCTACAGTTTCTAAAGCTTAAAAAAACATTATTAACAATAAAGCAACATAAAAAAAATTAAATTATGCAATAATGTAGTGACGAATTCGCGACATAAACTATCACTACTGTGTAAACGTTAGAATTTAACAAATAAATAGCGACAATATTAGTGACTAATGTTTCGTGGCTAAAGTTTACAGTAAATTAAAAATTAGGGATGGAATTTGCGATGGAAAATGTAGTTGCTAAAAATTATTATTATTATAATACCACGACTAATTATGAATATAAATTAGCAACGGAAAAAAATTAGCGATGAAATTTTTTGTCGCTAAACTAGCGATTGATTTTGTATTCCGTCGCTAATATATTCATAACTGGGCTTTTAGCGATAGTCATCACAGCATTGCTAATTTATTTTAGCGACGAAATTCTGGTAATTAGCGATGAAATTTTTGTACTGATCCTTTCAACTTGTATAAATGCATCTCTAACTGGCAAGAAAGAAAATATGTGATTAAGTAGGGTCTCCAAAAAGTAACCATCGAAATCAAGACCAAAAGGAACGAAGAACCCCCAAAATAGAATGAGGGTATAAGAGCATTGTCATTTTCTCTTTCCCCTTTTACCAAGGGAATTTGCCTAAAACTATTCTCAATAGCTACAGTACTCCGCTTAAGCATTTGATTCGATAAAGGTTCTCCTATCCTAGAAGGGAAAGCAAACTTATAAATTTCCCCCAATTTTTGTGCGAGTTGCTCAGGGTGAATGCCTTATTAGTGTAACTACCTTTCTAAGGCTTTCTCCATATAGACTAATTCTTCGAGGGTCAATAGAAGGAGATTTAGAGATAATGCAAACTTCCTAAAACTACTGTCTTAATCCCTAATTATACGCTAAATATTCCTAAAAATTAACCAGAACATGGCTGGTGGCTAAGATAACTCACGTGCAAAGCATAATTCTTAATAAACTTTGCTCTAATGATTTTTCTCTTAGCCTTGGGCAAGGATAAGACTTAGATCTACACAAGCTCTACATTGTCAACTTCTCTCTTAGCCTTAGGCAAGGCTAAGACACTCAACTGCTCAATTCAATACTTTTGCATACCAATTGCTCTAAATTCTTTTGCCACTCTAAATCAAGTCCAATAAGCCATAAAATACTCTTTTTTAACTAATCAGATCGTATAATGGTCAAAACCACAAAACAAGTGAAAAATACCAAGATTGGCTAAAAATCAGTGCATGAAAGTAAATAAAAATCAATTAATATCATGCAATTTTGTCCAATCATCACCTTAAATTTTTCAAACCATTCAGGTTTCCTTAGGATTTGGGTTTGGATCACTATTTTCATGTGGATTCAAGTTGGATCAGAAATTGCTAGGTCTAATTATTAGTATAGATCTATAGAATAACTTCAAATCGCATGATCCTTCATGCTAGTAATCTGATCGACTGATCAAGTCTGAGTATATGTGAATGTTGTATACTAATATGTAAGACAAATAAACTAACATCATAATATTATTATGATATTTCTAATATTTGAACTTGATAATTGGACTATTGATGAAGACATGTTGTAACGGCCCAAATATCCCGACTGTGTGAATAGTAATTTTTCGAATAGTGAATAGTACCACTCAAGACCAACAAATACTTTTCTTAACCACTGAAAAATACAATTCATATAGAGTCTGATAATGTAATTTGAGGTAAAATTAAGGTCAAATAAGGATCGAAAAGTCAAAAATAAAAATAAGTAGCAATTTAATATGAATAGTGTTTGGAGTTGATAAAACTTTGATCATCCATAAAAAAAGTTCTTGATTTCAAAAATTCTAATTATGGAAATCTATTAGAAATAAATTAAATGAAATTTTGGAAGTGTTAGGTAAAAGGGTTAATTACAAAAAAGGGTCTCAACTATAGGATACTTTACAATTTTGGGTCTCATCTTTAAATTTTGTAAAGAAGAACCTCAACTATAGGGTACCTTACAATTTTAGTACTTCGTCATTATTCCATCACTATTCAGTAATTTTCCCTCAATAGCGATATAATAGCGACAAAGTACCAAACTTATAAGGCACCCTATAGTTAATGCCCTTTTTTGCAAGATTTAAAGATGGCACCCAATATTGTTAGGTACCCTATCATTAAGGACTTTTTTTTTAATTAACCCTAGATAAAAATAAAGTTAAAAAAAAGTGAATTATCGGATCTATATTGACACTGCTGATCGAAAATTTTGTAAAAACAATCTCATTTTGATCCAAAAATTTAAATACACTCAAAAGAATTTTTTTCATATTTTTGGACTAATTTTCATAAAAAACTAACAATAAAATATTGGAACCAATTAAAAGGTGACAAGTGGCAAATTGTGAGCCATTATATTAAAGTATTATGACCTAATTTTAGCCATTAATTTAAGACATATAAAAGGACAACGAAATCATATTTTTGGCCAATGGAAACCAGCTTCTTCTTCTCCTTTCACCTTGGCCAAATTCTTCCTCTTAGTTCGCCACCATTTATGCTTTCTCTCTCCTAAAAATTGGCTTGATTTCCACCAAAATTCTCACAAAAATCATATAGTTTACATCCTTTCTACCTGTAGCAAATGGCTTGTGAGAAAGAAGTAAAAATTAATTATTTTGTTAGATTTTAGTGGGAATTAAAATAATTAGTTGATTTTATATAATTTTGAGTGAAAAATTAAAGACAAATTGATTGATTATGCATTATGTAATTTAGGATAGGAAGAGAGCAAGGAGGAGGAAGTAAGCGAGGAAAATAAAAAGAGAAAGAGGCGTAAGTTGAGCAAAAAAGATTTTGGTAAATGGATGCACTAACCCATTTATTTCATATATTTTTAGGTTATGGAATTTAGGGTTTATTCATAAAATGCACTATTAAATTCAAATTGATAATTAAAGGAATTAATGTGATTAAATGCATGAAAATCATGTTAGGTATTAAAACTTCAAAATGAACCTATTATGCAACTCAATAAAAAAGCATGATTGAGGTGTAAAATTTAAATTGATGCTTTAATTGTGTAATTAAATGATAAATAAGTAAATTACTGTGATTAAAATGAAGAAATCAAGCCTAAATGGTACTGTTCAATTTAGGCATACAATTGGTAAATAAGGAAAAATTGTGTACTAATGGAATTAAATTTGAAAAATGATGAAAATATACCTAAGTGACCTTAAGAGTGGGTATGGAATTAAAAGTAAAAAAAATAAGTATGTGACAGTATACTAAGGGGATTTTCATGAAATTTTGATGGAATAATAATTGAAATGCATGAAATAAGCTATTAAGCATGATTGATATAAGTAATGATGAAGAAAATAGAAACCTTGATCAAATGGATGTTATGGTTAAATGATGTATAAGTGTAAATATTAGTGTAATTGATGAATTATGGCTAAATGTTGAGATGTGATGAGCATTGAGCTAGGTACATGGAAAATGTACCATTTCCATATACCATTACATAATGAAAAATGTGAATAGAATGATTATTTTGGTATAATATGTGGTGTGTGTGCAGAGTAGAGAAATCAATATTATATGATGTAGTTGGCTAGCCATATGGACACTGTAAAATATACCACAAGTCTTGGTGGCTTGTATAATGGGCCAAAGAGGGTTCCACATCGAAAAAGAAAAGACAAAGGAATAGAAAAAGTGGAAATGACTATTATGGACCTTTAGAGTCCACAGTCCCGCACATTTGATTCGCTTGTGTGATTTACACTAGAGCTACTAGAGGCAAAATGATGACAAATTGATGATTAAAATAGTAAAAATGTAACAAAAACAAAATAATAAATAATAAATTAAAATAAAATAAAATTCAAATATCAATGAAAGTAAAGAATTAATGATGAAATGGTGCATATGATTGTTAAAGGAAATGTGATGGTAGTGGAATTTTCTAAACTAGGAAAATTTTATAATTCTAGTTTATAATTAAAAAATGGAAGGAAAAATTATGAGTACATGCTAAACATGTTGGAAATAAAGACAAAAAGATAATTTGATACCAAATGTAAGTAATAGGGACTAAATTAATAAAATGCAAAATTTGGGATCTAAAAGTAATTAATGGTTAAAATTAGCTAAAGAAAAAGTAAAATTGTAATTAAGTGAAGAAGTCATAAAGACAGGGATTAAATTGTAATTTTGACCTTAAAAATGAATTTAAGGATTAAATTGAAAAAAACTTAACCTAGGTGTTGGAACCCTAAAGGTAAGATGAAATGGATGTAATAGGGGGCAATATCATAATTAAATAATAAAATTGATTAAAATAGTGGCATAATCATAAAAAGTGAATAATGTTGGCATAATAAAGGTAAAATTATAATTTTACAGTAAAATGGATAAATTTAGGAAAGAAAATGAAATTTTGAAGTAAAATATGAAAATAAGGGAGAAACAATAATTTAATGTAAGATAATATGTGATGATAAAATAATAAATTTAATAAAAGGTGGTAAAGTAAGGGTAAAATCATAATTTGGTGAAGCAAATGACAAATTAAAGGCAAAATAAAAAATAAATAGTAAATTGAGAAAATTAGGGGCATAATAGTAATTTTTAAAATAAATTGGCATTATAAGAGTAAATTAGTAATTCTAATGGTAAACTGTGAATTAAGTGTTTAAAAGCGTGAACACAGTAAAATAGGTGATGAAATAAAGAAAAAATAGTAAAAGTTGGGAAAATGAATTTAAAATTTAAATTGAGTAATTATCCTAGAATAAGAAATTAATGTAATAAAAATGGTTCAAAATATTTTGCATAATAGAAAAATTATAGAAGGAAAAAATTATATTAAGAGAAATTATTTAAATTGTAAGTAAATATTGTTGCTTGCTTGTGTACACGTTACATGAAATAATTTGGTTAAGTATCCACCATTAAGCAACCCAATTGCGTAACATGTAGTTGTACTGCACAATTTGAGATCAAGAACAAGGGATAAGATTGGAAGTGGAAATCAAATATGTGTAGCATGTAAATATATTTGGGAGAATATCATATGTGTGTGTGTGTCTATATATATATATAAGCTATGTGCAGGATGTTGGTGTGTAAATTAAAATTATGTATGTATTTAAATATGATCACTCTTAATGTGTTGATGTGACATGGTATGGAAAAAGAATTATTGTGATGAGAATTGTGATGGTTGTAAATTGATGGAGAAGTGGAATAGTTTGATTATTAAGAGTATAATTTGAAAACCTGTAGGTGGGCTTGTCACACCCTTCTTAGAACAGTTCTTTTCGATACGAAACTTAGCCAAAAATGGAAATTTTTTTTTTCACTGAACAATTCGAAACACTTAAAATGCTTTTACATTAAATTCCAGAATCATTCAACAGTCTTGTAAACAATTAAACATATACAAATAACTTCATGCCAAGAGCTTATATCAAACACTCAGCCATCAATAATCATAAATACAGTCAAACCACAGTTCAATCTTTTATCTTAATTAACTAAGTATATACATGCCAAAACATAACTCAGACTTATACAAAAAAAAATATTCTTTTCCGATCTGGATCCACCGTGTACTATGCTACTGCAACACTTTCAAACCTGCATGCAGTAAACACTACATACTGAGCACTAGATATGCCTAGTGGTGACTACTAATCCAAGAATTTCCCAAAATAAAATATAATTTCGTAATTTATGCTACTAGTATTCTTATTTCATTTATCATTTTCTTTTTTCTTCAATCAACACTAGTTTTATTATTAACTCATATTTTTGGGTAATCACTGTTCTTTGGTTTTCAAACTTTCAACTTTACTTTTACACTAACCTTAGGCGAATCGATATCAGAATTACTTTTACCTTTACGTTATTCTTTACTATGACTTTTACTTTTATCATTACTTTCGTCTAATCTTTTCAGCCACAACGATATAATTATCATTTCATTTAGCAATGTTTATTGGTACTCATGTCTTTAATGGTACCAAATTAAACTATTTTTATTTCTTGATTTACTATTCAATTATTCAATTTGTATTCTAATTACACTTCTTGCTATTTATTCTTTTATTTTACTTTAACTTTTAACTAATAAATACATTACTATTTAAAGGCTTTTAAGCTTTATTGCAAAATGATACAGCTATTTTGGGACACTTTACAATCAAATTCTCTTTCTTTCTTTTATACATTTACTTATGTCCAAATATTTGCTTTAAAACTATTATTTTTTTTTTCCATTTAACTTTTCTTTCAGAAATATGTTGCCTAATCATTAAGTTTCACTTAATGTTATTATCATCACTTTTTAACTTAAATAGGAAATTAATATTATTTTTCAAACTTGTCACTTTTCACAATAGTAATTGGTACAAGAAATACCAATTAATTAAATTTATCTTTTTCATGTAACAAAATACATTTTATTCTTATAAAACATTTCTTTTTCTTTTTCTTATTAATTACACTTTTCGGAAAACTTTTACAAATTTATTTCAACTTTGCATTTACTTCGAAACGAATCATTCTTCATTATAAATTTTTATATTTAATTTATTTAAGCAATACTGATTTTTTCATTTCGATGCACCCATAGTTCAATATAACAGTATTCTTAAAAAGGATACTCGGCACTTGGTCCAAAGGTTTCACTGAACAGATAGAGAAATGATCTCGGAAGATCAAGTCTCACAGAGTAGAAAATAGATACACTTTCACTTTCACTTTCACTGAAGCTATGGAGATCAAAGATCCCACCCATAGCAAAGCAAGCCACCATGACTTGCACCGTGGTACAGAGGTGTCCCTATGGCTAGCCAATTATATCCAAAATAAGAATAACAATACATGCTTATCGCTAAAGGCAAAATA
Organism: Excoecaria agallocha; assembly: GCA_037975025.1. Lineage (NCBI taxonomy): Eukaryota > Viridiplantae > Streptophyta > Magnoliopsida > Malpighiales > Euphorbiaceae > Excoecaria > Excoecaria agallocha. The sequence continues at coordinate 15,350,420 of CM075809.1, forward strand.
ATCACTTATATTTGCAATAATTTTTAAACATTTAAAAATCTTTAATTTCTTTCTTTATTCCTTTGTACACTATATTCTGATCAAACACACCCTTTTAGTATTTTTGACTATTCAATAACTTTTTGTCCTTTTATTCACTTTATCTTTTCAAATTACTTTTGTGAATTATTCATCGATAATTTACTTAGACACTTGGGCTTTCCAGTCTTTTATATAAATTATGAATTATGGCATTATAATTCACAATTTTCTTTTATTATTCTCTGTCCAAACTTTTTAATTATTCGATAAGCCAACTTTTATTTTGTCAGCGAATTATTTTATAGTCATTTACTCTTTTAATAATTTTTAGTAACTAATTTATTTTGGTAAATTAGTCACGCATTTATTTTACAATATTTTACGCAATTAGGAATTCTATTAAAATAATTCATTATTTTATGCCTCAAAAATGCATAATTACAATTTTGCCATCAAAAGCACATTTTAGTTTTTTAAACAAATCAATTGGAACACTTTATATTTCTATACACTTAAATTGTCATTTATAAACAAAATTATATTTTTAGTCCCTATTGACAATAAAATTCATTTTCTCAACAATTTAGCTATTATCTAACTATTTTATATTTACTTAAGCAATTTTCACTTGATTTACTTGCTTTTTATATTTTTGGAAAAAATTACCATTTTGGCCCTAAATTTTTTCTTTCTTTTCATTGCCTTTTCACTCATTTATCAATTTATTTCCATCACTTTCACTCATTTTATGAATTATTTACCAATAATTCATTATTCTTATTATTTTCATGACTTAATATTGATTCCGAAAAATTCATCGGTTGACTTTTTACTTCTTTTTGTTGACATTAATTTAATTTCATATTAATTCATCGCTTTAGTCATTTCTATACAATTATGCATTAATATTTCAATTATTTTCATTATACATATTAACATTAAATTCTAAATAAAATCACAATAATTTCAATAAATTCCAATAAAATTTATTTAAGCATTATTTATTAGTTATTGTCATTTTTCATCAAATTAGTTATTTAATGCACTATAAATCACAATTTTCATTATATACATACACTATATATAACTTTAAAAATTCCAAAATAATTTCCAAATATTCTCTAAAAATTCATAGACATTTATTATCATGTCTACTATTATTTTAAATTAACATAAATTAATTATTTGCATTTTTCTCATTATTTTCTCTACCTATCATTTTCGGCCACCAACATTTTTCATCTTAAAAATTTTCTTTCTTTCATTAAAGCCTTCATTTCATCTTCTTTCATGCTTAATTTCATTTATCCTAACATAATTTCATTAATTAACAACTTAAAAATTTTCAACCTAATTACATCAAAGGAAATAAATTCACAAAAAAGGAAAATCAATGAATTTTGTAGTCACTTACCTTTTTTTCATGCCTTAGCTTCCTTAAGCTTCCTTTTCCATGCCTTAAACCAAAGAAATCTCTCCATTACCAAAAAAACAATGGGGGTCGAATTCTACATCAAAGGAAACACCATGATTTCAACCTTTTTAGCTTAATTGAACCACAAAAATAGATTCTAGGCACCTAAAATTACTTATAGGTACCCTTAAACAAATTTAAAACCTTGAAAATCCCTTACCTCCATTTGACCCCTAAAGCTTTTCCTTTTGAATTTTCATACTTTAATCCTCCAAATCAAGGGTTTGAGACTAGAATAAACATTTAGAGGGATATGATTAGGGATATGATGCTTTAATTACCAAGAAAAATGAGTGAGATTGAAGAAATTTTGAGAAAGAAGAGAGATAGAGGAGTTCAGCCAAAGGGAGAGCTGAAGAAAAAGTTAGAATTTGCTGGAAATCTTCAGATATTTCTACCTTTTATACTTCTCCTAAAGTGCCAAAATTGGGCTTAAATGAGTGGGCTTTGCCCATTTAAACATTAAGGCCCATTTTAGGCCATTTAAGGCCCAATCTAATTTCTCTCTCTTCCTTACTTCAAATTAGTTAAAAAAATAATTTCATTATTCTTAAAACATAAAAAATATTTAGCACGCAAATTTTTAGCTCAATCGAAGTCCGTTATCGGTCCGATTCGATAACTGCCGATATCACCGAAAAATTCAATTCTCATTACCAAAATATTCTACATAAAAATTCATGTAGGCACGCAAAATCTGGCAATATTCGGAGTTCGTTTACTATTTTAATTATTTATGCAAAATCAAGTCTCCTTTCCAACAGGAAAATCAACTCGCTATCTTTTTCGTATTTTTGACTTTCGGAGGTCCATTTGACCTCAATTTCACTTTAAATTTCAACCCCGAGTTCACTATGACCATGACTTTCCAACGGTCCAATAAAATATTTTTGACTTTCGGGTGTTCTTTCAGTACTATTCACTGTCGAAAAGTACTATTCACGACCGATCCGGTATTGAGGCCATTACAATTCTCCCCTACTAAAAGAAATTTCATCCTTGAAATTTACTTATATCAAAGAGTAGAGGATACCATACTGTCATTTTATCGAACTTCCATTTACATTTGATGGTTCCAAAAATATCTTGGCCAACGGAACCCACTTACGTTTAAAGCTAACCAATTTTTATCAGTCTCTCTTTTCTAAACATATCGTCTTGAATGTAGATCCCTTTCATATCTTGAATCAAATCAAGACTTGCTAATTTATTTGCACTCCATTAAGTCCAGTATAAAAGATTCGATATTTTTTTTCTGACATTGTCTTAACAATAGTTGAATTCTACTATAGATAATCACTTTTCATAGTCATTATCACAATCACATACAATTTACCATACTCCTTCTTTCAATATCTGAATTATCCACTCTGACTGATCCTTAGTCAAGGGTGAATCACTATGTCAATACTATGATTATTACCAATCTTCCTCTTTGACACTTAAACAATCCGATGACAGATTCTCTAATCTCATCACTCCATTTCTAAATAAATATCACTATAAGTCAGAGCAATTCCCAAATAAGTCTAATGCTCTGCTTCCATGCGTTAACACATTTAACATTTACTTATATTTGTCACAATACACGTTCAATCTGGCTTTCAAAACTAAGCTTTTAATCCTAGTACATTTGATAACCTCCATAATGCATAATATTATCATCTTGGTGGACTTCAGTAAGAATCTTTTGATTTACTCACAATGACTACTACAATAAAATTCTCTTTCAGAATTATGGTCCTTACCTGCTGTACAATATCAGTTTCACTTATTTTCCAGTTAAACATGCCCCATCTGGAGCCAAACTTAAACTAGCTCTCACAGCTTGAAAACCAAGAATATTATCATTAATCAGTTATACTTTATTCTTCAGACACACATATTTAAGTACACTCTCATTACCCAAGTACTTACTATACTTCTTCAACATCTTAAAATATATCAGATAGTGACCACTTAAATCCTCTAATATAGACCTCAACAAAGTTGAATGATCCTTTCCATCGATTCATCAAAAGAGTCAGTGTGTTAACAAATTTAATTGACATGACCAAAAACTCACAATATCCACATCAAAATGGAAAACACTTTTAAGCATACTGTTTCTTATCTCATTCTTAGGTTGTCTATATGCTCATCATATCTACTGTTGGTTTCATCCTATCAAGTGGGGCCTAAACATATGGTATAATGCATATCAGATGTTGTCAAACAATATGAAATACTATGCAATGAATGTATGATTTCATACAGATATAATGCATATATCATAGCCCATTCCAGAACTATGAGAAATACAATCAAATCCCCACTCCTATTAGAAAATCACAGACAAATATATAGAGCATCTTAAACAACCTTATCTTATAACAATTTGCTCCCTAGCATTCTTAAACTGAGGCAATCCTATCAAAGTATCTACTTATTCTTTGCAATTTATTTGTATTCAAAATATAATTCCTTTTAATTTCTATCACACTCTTTATTTTGTGCTTCTTTTAACTGTTTCTCATCCATACAGACACTTAAACTCCCACATTTACACTTAATGTCAGTCAACTTTTCTTTTTCCTGCTTTAACCCCTATGAGATCTCAAGCAGCAATACTTCCATCCTCACTCACTACCATCTTTACTGTGCAGAATTAAACCTTTCACACTTAACAATCTCAGTCAAATATTAACTCTTTCACTTTAATACAGACAGGGGAGCAAGTACCCTTCAGATTACTTAACACTTATCCACTTATAATTGGCATGTATATACAGACAAACCTAGCACTTAACTTTATCCCACTCCGATCTTAGAACCGCTTAAACCTTTACTCTGATACCAAAAAATGTAACACCCTTCTCAGAACAGTTCTTTCCGATACGAAACTTAGCCGAAAATGGTAATTTTTTTTTTCACTGAACAATTCGAAACACTTAAAATGCTTTTACATTAAATTTCAGAATCATTCAATAGTCTTGTAAACAATTAAACATATAGAAATAACTTCATGCCAAGAGCTTATATCAAACACTCATCCATCAATAATCATAAATACAGTCAAACCACAGTTCAGTCTTTTACCTTAATTAATTAAGTATATACATGCCAAAACATAACTCAGACTAATACAAAAAAAAAATCTTCTCTTCCGATCTGGATCACCGTGTACTATGCTCCTGCAACACTTTCAAACCTACACGCAGTAAACACTACGTGTTGAGCATTAGATATGGCCAGTGGTGACTACTAATACAAGAATTTCAAAAAATAAAGCATAATTTCGTAATTTATGCTACTAGTATTCTTATTTCATTTATCATTTTTATTTTTCTTCAATCAACACTAGTTTTATTGTTAACTCATATTTTTAGGTAATCACTGTTCTTTGGTTTTCAAACTTTCAACTTTACTTTTACACTAACCTCTTAGGCGAATGGATATCAGAATTACTTTTACCTTTACGTTATTCTTTACTATGACTTTTACTTTTATCATTACTTTCGTCTTATCTTTTTAGCCACAACGATATAATTATCATTTCATTTAGCAATGTTTATTGGTACTCATGTCTTTAATGGTACCAAATTAAACTATTTTTATTTCTTGATTTACTGTTCAATTATTCAATTTGTATTCTAATTACACTTCTCGCTATTTATTCTTTTATTTTACTTTAACTAATAAATACATTACTATTTAAAGGCTTTTAAGCTTTATTGCAAAATGATACAGCTATTTTGGGACACTTTGCAGTCAAATTCTCTTTCTTTCTTTTATACATTTACTTATGTCCAAATATTTGCTTTAAAATTGTTATTATTTTTTTTTTCATTTAACTTTTCTTTCAAAAATACGTTACCTAAGCATTAAGTTTCCCTTAATGTTATTATTATCACTTTTTAACTTAAATAGGAAATTAATATTATTTTCCAAACTTATCACTTTTCACAATAGTAATTGGTACAAGAAATACCAATTAATTAAATTTATCTTTTTCATGTAACAAAATACATTTTATTCTTATAAAACCTTTCTTTTTCTTTTTTTTTATTAATTACACTTTTTGGGAAACTTTTACAGATTTATTTCAACTTTGCATTTACTTCGAAATGAATCATTCTTCATTATAACTTTTTATATTTAATTTATTTAAGCAATACTAATTTATTCATTTCGATGCACCCACAGTAATATAACAAGATTCTCAAAAAGGATACTCGCGACTGGACCCAAAGGTTTCACTGAACAGATAGAGAAATGATCTCAAAAGATCAAGTCTAACAGAGCAGAAAACAGATACACTTTCACTTTAACTTTCACTGAAACTATGGAGATCAAAGATCCCACCCATAGCAAAGCAAGTCACCATGACTTGTACCATGGTACAGAGGTGTCCATATGGCTGGCCAATTATATCCAAAACAAGAATAACAATACCTGCTTATCGCTAAGGGTAAAATAATCACTTATATTTGCAATAATTTTTAAACATTTAAAAATTTTTAATTTCTTTCTTTATTTCTTTGTACACTATATTCTGATCAAACACACTCTTTTAGTGTTTTTTACTATTCAATAACTTTTTGCCCTTTCATTCACTTTATCTTTTCAAATCACTTTTGTGAATTATTCTTCGATAATTCACTCAGACACTTGGGCTTTCCAGTCTTTTATACAAATTATGAATTATGACATTATAATTCACAATTTTCTTTTATTCTTCTCTGTCCAAACTTTTTAATTATTTGATAAGCCGACTTTTATTTCATTAGCGAATTATTTTATAGTCATTTACTCTTTTAATACTTTTTATTGACTAATTTATTTTGGTAAATTAGTCACGCATTTATTTTATAACTTTTTACGCAATTACAAATTCTGTTAATATAATTCATTATTTTATGCCTCGAAAATGCATAATTACAATTTTGCCATCATAAGCTCATTTTAGTTCTTTAAACTAATCAATTGGAGCACTTTATATTTCTATACACTTAAATTGTCATTTATAAATAAAATTACATTTTTAGTCCTTATTGACAATAAAATTCATTTTCTCAATAATTTAGCTATTATCTGACTATTTTTATATTTACTTAAGCAATTTTCACTTGATTTATTTGCTTTTTACACTTTTAGGAAAAATTATCATTTTAGCCCTAAACTTTCTTTTCATTGCCTTTTCACTTATTTATCAATTTATTTTCATCACTTTCACTCATTTTATGAATTATTTACCAATAATTTATTATTCTTATTATTTTCATGACTTAATATTGATTCCGAAAAATTTATCGGTTGACTTTTTACTTCTTTTTGTTGACATTAATTTAATTTCATATTAATTCATCGCTTTAGTCATTTTTATACAATTATGAATTAATAGTTCAATTATTTTCATTATACATATTAACTTTAAATTCTAATAAAATCACAATAATTTCAATAAATGCCAATAAAATTTATTTAAGCATTATTTATTAATTATTGTCATTTTTCATCAAATTAGTCATTTAATTCACTATAAATTTCAATTTTCATTATATACATACACTATACATAACTTTAAAAATTCCAAAATAATTTCCAAATATTCTCTAAAAATTCATAGACATTTATTATCATGTCTACTATTATTTTAAACTAACATAAATTAATTATTTTCATTTTTCTCATTATTTTCTCTACCTACCATTTTTGACCACCAATATTTTTCATCTTAAAAATTTTCTTTCTTTCATTAAAGCATTCATTTCATCTTCTTTTATGCTTAATTTCATTTATCCTCACATAATTTCATTAATTAACAACTTAAAAATTTTCAACCTAATTACATCAAAGGAAATAAATTCACAAAAAAGGAAAATCAATGGATTTTTTAGTCACTTACCTTTTTCTCATACCTTAGCTTCCTTAAGCTTCCTTTTCCATTCCTTAAACCAAAGAAATCTCTCCATCACCAAAACAACAATGGGGGCCAAATTCTACATCAAAGGAAACACCATGATTTCAACCTTTTTAGCTCAATTTAACCACAAAAATAGATTTTAGGCACCTAAAACTACTTGTAGGTACCCTTAAACAAATTTAAAACCTTGAAAATCCCTTACCTCCATTTGACCCCTAAAGCTTTTCCTTTTGAATTTCCTTACTTTAATCCTCCAAATCAAGGGTTTGAGGCTAGAATAAACATTTAGAGGGATAGGATTAGGGATATGATGCTTTAATTCCCAAGAAAAACGAGTGAGATTGAAGAAATTTTGAGAGAGAAGAGAGAAAGAGTAGTTCAGCCAAAGGGAGAGCTGAAGAAGAAGGTAGAATTTTCTGGAAATCTTCATATATTTCTACCTTTTATACTTCTCCTAAAGGGCCAAAATTGGGCTTAAATGAGTGGGCTTTGTTCACTTAAATATTAAGGCCCATTTTAGGTCATTTAAGGCCCAATCCAATTTCTCTCTCTTCTTTACTTCAAATCACTTAAAAAATAATTATATTATTCTTAAAACATCGAAAATAGCTAGCATGCAAATTTTTGGCTTAATCGGAGTCCGTTATTGGTCTGATTCAAATTTATCGGTCCGATTCAATAACTGCCGATGTCATCGAAAAATTTAATTCTCATTACCAAAATATTCTACATAAAAATTCATGTAGGCACGTAAAATCTGGTAATATTCGGAGTTCGTTTACTATTTTTAATTATTTATGCAAAATTAAGTCTCCTTCCTTACTAGAGAAATCAACTCACTACCTTTTTCTTATTTTTAACTTTTGGAGGTCCGTTTGACCTCAATTTCATTTCAAATTTCAACCCTAAGTTCACTATGACCATGACTTTCCTATAGTCCAATAAAATATTTTTGACTTTTGGATATCCTTTCGAGCCCGAAAAATCCTATTCACTTTCGAAAAGTACTATTTACGGCTAATTCGGTGTTAAGGCCGTTACAGGGCTAGTTGAATTTGCAGTTGTTATGCTGTCGAAATTTTGCTATATAAATAATGAATTTTAACCATATGAATAGTGATTTTGCAATAGGGTTCATAATCCTTTATATATGAAATGAACATGTGATACATAAGTGGTTATTAAGGAAAGAGAAAGAAATTAAATAGCCTATTTCATATTACAGAATGGGATTAATATAAATTATTACCGCCTACAAGTGTAACATACCAATACTCGAATCAATGTTTGGCAAAATAGTATTACACACATAGCTCGAAATAATGTTGTAATTAGTCTAATGGACACATAGTTCGGATTTATTGTTGGAACCTTACAACCCTTCGGTTTCATACAGGGCAAATGTTACATAATCAATGATAATTAATTATCCTAATTTTAATGATGAGCATTAGAGTCTGTGGGACTATATATATAACCCAATAATGCTCAACTCAGTTATGATTCTTCTAAAAAAAACTCAATCACATATTCATGATCTTTAAATTTTGTGACTTGACCATTAGAAAGTTTCTCACTAGAACTTTCCGCAGAGTATTTATGTCTTTTAGGCTATCTATCTCTTTACTGGAAGTTGGACTGTGGATATTTGACCTTAAGACTAATCTTAGCTAGTAATTCGGATTACCAAACTATTATCGTTTGGTGCATAATCACCATGAGCCTCATAGAGCAAATCACAGAAGAGAGATGGAAGAAAAATTATCAAAATGAGCAAATAAACCACAACTGATCTCACCTATGTATAATACCACCGAACCATAGATCTCTAGCCACGTGGACGGTAGGTGTTAACCAATTCGACACATGTTCGGCTCCTAAACTCTACACAACATGGAAGCTAAGGAGTTTGGTAAATTCAAAATTTGAAAACTCAGGTGAACAATATCCCACCATAGCAATTACAATGCCATAGTAACATTCCTTAGGAATCCCAACAGTCACCTCAAAATTAACAACCCCCATGTTGACATAAATGTCCCAGCATCCTAGGGAGAGGGGAACGTATAATAACTGGACTATTGATGAATGATACATATAGATTGGAATAATATTATAGTTAGTCTAGCGGACAAACAATTTTGATATTATTAGAATGATAAAATCCTTCAATTCCACAATGGCTCAAATGTTAAATAATCAATGATGATTGATTGTTTGGGTTAATTACAAATTAAGGTCCAAACAATATAGTACCTTAAAATGTTGGAATCCATCTTCAAAATCTTATAATGTCAGTCTCCAACTTTGACTCCCTTTTCAATTGACGGACTCTATCGCTATTCCGTTGCTATTGAAAGGGGAATGACTGAATAGCGATGGAATAGAGATAGAGTCCCTCAATTGAATGGGAAGTTGAAGTTGGTAGTTGACATTGTAAAATTTTGAAGATGAGATCTAACATTATAAGATATCTTATAGTTGAGATATTTTTTTTTTTTGTAATTAACCCTGATTGTTTTAACTTTAATGATGAGTAGTGGGATGTTATATATAACCCAATAGTGCTTTAAGTCAGGTATGATTTTTCTCAAAAAAAAAAAAAAAAAAAACTCAATCCCATATTTATCCTCTTTTAAGTTTTTTGACCTAACAGTCATATAGTTCCTTACCGAAACTTTCACTGAATTATTTTCATATTTCAAGCTATCTCTCTACTAGAAGTTGAGCTCTGAACATTTAACTTTAAAATTGATCTTAGCTAGGAGTCTGGATTATTTAACTGTTACGAGAACTTTGATACGTAACTCAGTTAATGTGGATTAAGAAATAAATTTAGTATAATAATTGCATAAGCTTGAAAGTGTCAACGGCGACAAGTCAAAGTCATACTCAAACAATTTTATAGTTCCCCACTCAACAATAGCAAATAAAAACCAATTTTAGTATTTTTAAATTCGTCATATTGGATAATTTATGTAGTTTTGATTTTCTCAAAATTGCAAGTCAATTAATTAATTCCTTCTGAAATATATCCATGAATCAGCAAAAGTCTATATATATACAAAAATGCTTGAACATGATTTGAGCTGAAAATCAATAAAAGAAACGTGACTTTGAATATTGTGTTTATTTCAAACACCATTTTAATTTTATTTTTCCTTTTTATAATTAATTAATTATTGTGTTTTATTTCCAATTCGTGTATGTGATGATTAGATATTTGAAGTTAATGATATATATGTAATTGAAAATGAAAAACTTCAATGTTGTACACAACATAAATACAAGATAAAATGGTTGAAAAACTTGTTGAGTGGTAATTTGTATGTTTAGGTGACAATTCACTATTTTTGTTTGGTTTATAAAAAATTTATAAATTGATTTTAGATAATTTACTATTAGTTTGATCGATGAAAAATTTATCAATTGGATCTAGAAAACAATTTTTTTAAAAAAAATTCTATGTTTTTTTGGATAAGGATTCTAAATTATTTGCAAATTTATCAATGAGTTAAAAGACAACATGTAACAGTCCATATATATATTTTGAATTCCTTTATATATTATTGTCCTCAACATCATCTATTTTCTTGTGAATAATTTTCAATATCTTTGACATAATTAACAGTATACTTCTCTTAACTAAGCTCTATAAATGAATAGCTGATGATATATTTGAAACTAATAAATATTTGAGATTGAAAATGAAAGACTTCAATGTCGTACACAATACAAATACGTTAAAAATTGTTTGAAAAATAAGCAGAGTGATAGTTAATAAGTTTAGGTGGAAAATTATTATTGGCATTTAGTTTATGAAAAACTCGTGAATTGAATTTAAGCATTTCACTGCTAATTTGGTTCATGGAAAACTCATAAACCATGTCTAGATGATAAATTTTCTAAAATTTTTATATTGTTTTTGGATAAAGATTCTAAATTTTTTGTAAATTTATCAATGAGTTAAAATCAACATGTAACAATCCATATATTTTTTTAATTCCTTTACATATTATTTCCCTCAACATCATTTATTTTTTCTGAATATTATTCAATGTATTTGACATAATTAATTTGATATGGTCGTTAGTTGTATACTTTTCGTAACTAGACCCTATAAGTAAATATTTTATATATTTGAAATTAATATATATATGAGATTGAAAATGAATACTTGTCCACAACACAAACGTAAGATAAAAGAGGTTTGGACATTCGCTATTAACACTTATTCATGAAAACTTCATGAATGAGACCTAAATAGTTAACTATTGGCTTGGTTCATGAAAGACTCGTGAAATAAGTCTATAAAATTTTTCCTAAAATTTTTATATATCTTTTGGATAAAGATTCTAAATTATTTAGAAATTTATCAATAAGTTAAAGTCAATAGGTCACAATCCGTACTTTTTTTTTTAATTCCTGTATATATTTATATTCTAGACATCAATCTTTTGTGAATATATTTTTAAATGTCTTTGGCAAAATTAACATTATACTTTTCTTAACTAGCAACACAGACAAAAGATAAATTAGTTGAAAAGTAACTAGAGTGGTTGTATAGTTAGTATGCAATTTAGATGTGCGTAAAACTGAACTGAAACCAAAACTAAAATCAAATTGAATACAATTTGATAATTTTGATTTGGTTTGTTCAATTTATTCAGTCTATTTGGTTTTTATTGCTTGATTCGGTTCGATATTTATGTTGAAACTAAATAAATCAAACTGACCAAATTTATACACTTTTGTATAAATTTTTTAATATTTTATTTATATAATATAGAATTAATTATTTAATTAATTTGGTATGTTATATAAACTAATTATATTCCAATCATAAAATAATTATTTAAATTAATTATGTATTATATATAATTATAACTATCATTGTATATAATACTTATTTATTATAGTATTTGTTTTGTATATGTAATAATTATGAGTTAATTATAATTATTTAGCTATAATTATAAATATATCATATAATTATTCCATTATAATTTTCAATATTCAAATTATGGTGATTTGGACTTTATCATTAGATAATTAATAAATTTTATTATCATTGTTTGTTTAAAATATAATTAATAGTATAAAAAATTAAAAACCCAAAAAAAAGTTCAAAAGTTTAAAACCGAAGAAACCAAAGCAAACTAATAAAACTAATTTCGATCGGTTCAGTTCAATTTCTAAATCTAATTTTGATTGATTAGATTATCTTTAAATATAATTTGGTCTATTTGGTTTGTCGGTTTTCCTCACTCCTTATCATGCATAGATGGCAATGATGCAAATTTATCAATGAGTTACAATCAAAATGTGACAATCAATATATTCGGGTTAATTTCATTTATGGTCACTCAACTTATGCCTAAGTAAGGCAACGGTAACTAAATAATTTTTCGTGACAAAATTATTATTGAATTTAGCAGTATTTTATGTAAAAATTATCATAACCGATTTTCGGTGAAAACCATTGCCAGATACTGACGTGATGCGCTACGTGTGCATAATAAGCTGATGTGGCATGCCACATGTGCACAAGTAGCTGATGTGGCACACCACTTGTGCACAAGTAGCTGACATCATCTTATGACCATTACAAAAAAAAAAAGGATTTAGCGATGGCAGATTCCGTTGCTAATTAGCTATAGGCACTAAATGACCAATTCTCGCTATTTGGCTGTTGCTAGCATTTTTAGCGACTAAAATTAAAAATTATCGTTATAGAACAAAATCCATCGCTAATTAATCCCTAAATTCGGTTGCCCTTAGATTAAAAAATTATTAGCAATAGATTTTTCCGTCACAAAAAAACATTTATCAAATGCCAATGAAAAAGGGAATTAGCGACACAATATACCTTCGCTAATAGTCCAAATACCATCGTAATTAATAATAATAATAATAATAATAATAATAATAATAATAATAATAATAATAATAATAATATTATTATTATTATTATTATTATTATTATTTCCAATTTATTTTTTTGTTATTATCATTATTATTGTGTTAAGTATAACAGGAGGGGTAAAGTTATCATTTTAATTTCTGTTAGTTAATTATGTTAAGTTAGTTAAAATTGTTGTTTTGTTAGTTGGTTTCCAGAATTTTGTTATTTTACAGAATTCTATTATTTGGAGTTTAAGGGTGAGGTTTGCATGTGCAGCTACCTCCAGTACAGCTGTAATGCCTCTCCTTTTTACTTTATATGTACTATCCTTTTTGAGACCACAGAATCATTGATATTCAGAATTATTCTCTCTTTCCTCCCTCACTTTTCTCTCTCCCAAATCTCTCCCTTGTCTTACTCTATATTGTTCTTCTTTATTCCTAACCAGATATCTCAGTTTAACACTTAAAAATCTCTACTAAACCTACTGTTAGGATTAAATCCTAACAACTGGTATCAGAGCCAGCCACGAACCATCAGGGAATATGAACATGAACACTATTGCCAAGAAGGCTAAAGGAGGAGCATCCGAAGAACCTACAGTATCTGTAAAAGAAATGGAAGAACACAACATCCATCTCCTGCTAGCAGTAACACTTGGGGAAAAGAAACCCCAAACCCAAACTATAAGCTCGGATGTAGGAAAAGGCCTATTGCCTATTAAGAAGCCATAAACTTTATATTAAAGAGTCTAAATGTGAGATAGGGCAGAGATAGGTTTCCTACTTGGGGCATCTCATTTCAGCTGCTGGAGTAGCTATCGACCCTAGCAAAGTAGAGGCTATGAGCAATTAGCCAGTCCCAACAACCCTAAAAGGGCTTCGAGGATTCTTAGGCCTCACTGGTTACTCCCGAAGGTTTGTTCAAGGGTATGGAGCCGTGAGCCAACTGCTGATTACCCTGCTAAAGAAGGACAACTTCCACTGGGGGCCTGAAGCCCAATCTGCCTTTGACCAACTCAAAAGGCTAATGACCCAAGCACCAATTATAGCACTACCTAATTTCCAAAAGCCTTTCACCCTAGAATGTGATGCCAGTAGCACCAAAATAGGTGTTGTCCTTCTATAGAAAAATAAGCCAATAGCATATATTTCCAAGCCTCTCGGCCTAAGGAATTAGCAGCTCTTTGCTTATGAGAGAGAACTGTTGGCCATCATTTTTTCTATCACAAAAGGGAGACACTACTTGGTACAGGGCCCTTTCACCATTAAGATAGATCATGAGAGTATTAAGCACCTACTAGAGCCAAGGCTACATAACTATGTTGAGATGAAGGGTATTACCAAGCTGTTAGGACTTGACTACAACATTCAATACAAGAGAGGCATTCACAACAAGGTAGTTGATGCACTCTCTAGGAAATTTGTGGACCAATCCCTTCCATAACTCCATGTTATTTCTATAATCACCCCTCGCTGGATTAAGGAAATCATCTACTCCTATGCTACTGATGAAAAGGTTCATGACCTAATCAAACAACTGTCCATTTCTTCTACAAGTACTCACCACTACACCCTATATGGAGGCCTTCTTCGGTATAAAGGTCGGCTGTATGTTGGTTCCAACACCACACTAAGGCAACAACTACTCACTATTTGTCATGATTCTCCTTTTGAGGGTCACTCTAGAATTAGAGGAACCTTAACAAGGCTCCAATAGAATTTTTATTGGCCAGCTATGCAAAAATAAGTTATGGGATGGGCCTCTAAGTGTGACACTTGTCAACGATGTAAGACAAAATTTGTAGCAACCCCGGGATTGCTTCAGCCCCTACCAATTCCTAGCAAGGTTTAGGTTGACATTTCTATGGATTTTATTGAGAGATTGCCTAGATTAGGGGGGTATGATACCATACTGGTAGTAGTCGACCGATTCTCTAAAATGGGTCATTTCATACCTCACCCTTTCAATACTACCACTGTTGCCCAAACCTTTCTAGATAATGTCTTCAAGATGCATGGGATGCCGGTCACTATTGTATATGATAGGGACAGATTATTTACTGGAGTTTTTTTGGTAAGAATTGATGAAGTTGTTGGGGGTAAAGTTACAATTCACTACTGCCTACCATCCCTAAATAGATGGCCAATTAGAGAGGCTCAACAGGAGCTTGGAATGTTACTTAAGGTGCATGACCTTCCACAAACCAAGAAAATGTCTCAAATGGTTAAGTTTGGTAGAATATCGGTACAACACCAGTTTCCATACGGCTATTAAAATGAGTCCCTACCAAGCAGTTTATGGACAAACTCCTACCATACCTGCTGTACCCTCTATTCCAGCCTCAGTAGCAGCGATAGAAGAATACCTACAGTCTAGAGAGTCTATGAATTCCTTCCTCAAGGAAGAGCTAGCAGTCTCTAAGAACAAGATGAAGCAGTATGTCGATAAATGCAGGATTGAAAGGGAGTTTCAATTGGGGGATATGGTATACCTAAAAATCCAACCCTACAGGCATATTACTTTAGCTATCCGAAAGTCCCTTAAGCTGACAGCAAAGTACTATAAACCCTTCAAGGTATTAGCTAGAATTGGCCCTGTTGCTTACAAATTGGAATTACCCCCCACCTGCAGAATTCACCCTGTCTTCCATTTTTCTCTCCTTAAAAAGAAACTTGGAGACAACCTTCACCCCTTACCCTCACTCCCATCCCTTATTAATGGAGAATTCTCCCTCCATCCTGAAAAGTCCTGAATACCAGAACCATCTTCACTGGTGGTAACCATATCAGGTAGCTCCTTATCAAATGGCAAGGCCTACATTCCATCGATTCCACTTGGAAAGATGCCCACTACATCCGGCACCAATTTCCAAATTTTTTCACTTCTTGGGGACAAAAAGTTTCTCAAAGGGAGGGTAATTTTAAGTATAATAGGAGGGTTAAAGTTGTCATTTGAATTTCTATTAGTTAATTATGTTAAGTTAGTTAAAATTATTGATTTGTTAGTTGGTTTCTAGAATTCTATTACTTTACATAATTCTGTTATTTGGATTTTAAAGGTGAGGTTTGCATGTGCAGCTGCCTCCAGTACAGCTGTAATGCCTCTCCTTTTTACTTTATATGTAATGTCCTTTTTGGGACCACAAAATCATTGATATTCAGAATTATTCTCTCTTTCCTCCCTCACTTTTCTCTCTCCCAAATCTCTCCCTTGTCTTACTCTACGCTCTTCTTCTTCTTCTTCTTCTTCTTCTTCTTCTTCTCTATTTCTAACTAGATCTCTGGGTTTAACACTCAGAAATCTCTACTAAACCTACTGTTAGAATTAAATCCTAACATATTGTAATATCCAAAATTTAATTTATATAAATAACAATTCTCCAATATTATTACATTAAAAAATATAATACCACAAATGTACATTAAATTATATAGTATTTAAAAAGTACTTACAAAAAAAATAAAAAATAATCCAAGTGTTCCATGGAGAAGTTTATCAGCACCACCAAGCAGGTAAAGGTGGCCAATGATTGGCCATGCACCAGCAAGTTAATGAGCCTTTCTATTCTTGCCATATTTTCCACTCTTTGCCTCATGAAGCCTTGAATTGCAAACAAAAATGAAGAAGAGAACAACAGCAAATGCAGTTAATGTGAAAACACAATCCATAGTTAATTTAAAGATTCACGCATATAAAATTGAAATTTCAGTCTATTTATAGACCAACTTAGTAACATTTTGACAATATTTCATCATGAAGCATAACGTAGTCCAGTGATTTCTGACAAGGCCCATGGCAGATATGCTAGCGTACATATTATGCATGTATATATGTGCCATTTTCATAATAACTATATACATATGAACACAACAATTTAACTTTTTAGCATCCTGAATAGCAACCTTTTCATAATTTTCTATGCACAATAGGCCCATCCATGACTACTTAACTATTCTTTCAGATTCCAATAAATAAACTATAGTCAATGATCAAGAAGTAACAAATAACAATTCTCAAGGTAGTTCGAAGTAATAGATAACAATTTTCAAGGTAGCTCTCATAATTTCAATAGAGCATCATCCTCACATTATAAGCTTCTTAAAAATGGTATCACCAACATAAGTATCATCAGAAAACTATTAACCCCATACACAATGTTAGACCTATAATTATAAGGATTCATATTCTTTTTATGCATGTGAAGCTTCTTTGTCATTTTTGTAATTCTCCCTACAGCATTATATTTTTATATTTTAGAAAGTTACTGGTTTTGATAATAATAAGAAACTGAATCAATACTTTAAAAAAATAAAAAGAAAAAGAAAAAGAAATAATTAAAATACAAATTTATAACAAAATTGGTTCCAAAACTCTTGTGGCATTTGAAGATTATGCATCCAAAATTTAAGGCTCTGTTCGATATCATTTTTGTTTTTGTGTTTTTATTTTTTATTTTTTTTAAAAATAAAAACATGTTCGGCAATAAGACTTAAATTTTCATTTTTGTAAAATTGTTAGGAAATGTTTTCCTAAACAAAAATATAATTTAGAAATCTTCAAAAGATGGATTTTATAATTCTTCATCATTCTGTTCTTTTTTTTTTCTTTCGTTGGAGCCTAAACCACAGCCACTCAAGCAACTGTTGTGCCTTAATTCTTGAGCTTCGTTGCTACCGCCGCCCACTTTTAAGCTTCATCACCTCTTACAGTTGAGAAGAAAGAAAGGTTAGTGCTATGACTATTGGATTTCTTTGGGTGTGTTGGATGCATTTGTAAAGTAATTTTTCTAGGTTTTTTGAGTCTGGTTGTAATTTGTTGAATTTGATCAGCCATGGGTTTTCTTATGCCTTGCTTATATATTTCCACTTAAATTCCCCATGTTATTTGATGTACACCTGATTCTTGTAACCAATTGTTATGTAAATACTGTAAAAATATACAAAAATAGAGCATTCCTTTATTGATGTTGGATTCCTTCCTTATGTAATTTTCTTTTTAATTGATCTTCTACAGTAGAATATAGTCTTTGTTTGTTTTGATTTTTCTATATTATGTGTAGAATCAGACAACAAATACTTGCATTGCTTAAGTCATAGGTTATGTATAAGATACTAAGTCTAAAACACGTAGTTAAAAAACCATAATCTAAAAAAAGAGACAAGAAGTTGGTGCTATAAAATTAGAAGAAATAATATAATTGGACCAAGTAAATGTTAAATTAAGAAAGGATAAAAAATTAGCAGGACATTAATAATTTATATATGAAAGTTCAAGAGAAAAGGATAAAGCATTTTGGAGTCCACGTGATCTGTATAATGGCCTTGAATTAAACTACTCAAAAGCACCATGCCACATTGAAAACCCAATTGTTTGAAATAGGCATTACACTGCAACATAAGCAACTTAAAATAAGAAAAATATAACTGGTGAAAACACTTAGCATTTTAAGGTTATGGCCAAAACAAAGATAGCAAAGGTAAAATGAAATCCATGATATCAAAGATTGAAAATGAAAATAGTAAATAAATTATTAATTTTCATATGTTACAACATAAGAAAAGAAACTAAAAGGAAAAAATATGCATGTGGCAAAGCATAAAAATAATGATAACTGATTAAATCAAGAATGCACATATATCTAATATCATGCAGTATAAATGGGTATGAGTAACAAAAACTGCTATAAACAAGATTTCAACTAGTGACCAGAGATCATATTGCATTCCTAAGGTAAAATTTCTGCTTGCGAGCTCATTAAACAACTCAAGTTGTAAACTAATACAGCAAAGCTAGAGCTTTTTTTTAATAATTAATTTCCCATCTGTTGGCGTAGATGTTAATTGCCCCTAAGAATTGTTTAATTTCTACATAGACTTTTGATGACTAACTAGTGTTATTGTCGTAGCCTTCATGTTGGGTTTTGTTACAACTTATGCTTATAGAAGTAGAGTAAGAAATATCTCCACTGATGAAGAAGCACTTCTTGCGCTGAAAGCTCACATTACAAATGACTCTCAAAACATATTAGCAACCAACTGGTCTACTGCTACCTCTGTATCCCTTGCCTCCTCTGTATACTCTTTTACATAAGATAATAGCATCTTATTACACAAAAATATAAGTATATTTTCATGATTTTGTTAATTGGGTGAAGCTATCCATATACATTATATTGAATATGAACATAAGATGTAAATCAAAGTGTGTTTCTGGAGAAATAATATATAAGTTATAACTAGTTAAGCATAGAAAAGGAGTAGAAGAAAAGAACAAAAAAGGAAGCTATTGGAAAGGGAACAAAACCGTGTGGGTCCATTCATTTTCAAACCACATGTGATAGTCAATTCTGCTTTCTTTTTTTTCTTCTTTTGTTTACTTGGGTAGACATAATATATTTTTGTATTTATATTTTCACTTTTTATTCTTCATATAATAACTGAAGTAATTATTGTCATTTAGGAGTAAAAGTATTAGATAGTGATCTCAACACACTATTAACTAATATGATCCTGAAATCTAGAGTAAGAAACAATTTCACATTCCCCAAGAAGCCAGATTTTAGTTAAATCGTGGAGGGCCCTGCTGCTATTATTTTAGTACTTGGTATGAGATTTTGAGCCTTCCACCAGAAAAAAGAGAACCAGATTCTTAAAAACCATTGTAATTTTACATGATGCAACTAATTAAATAAAAATTATAACTTTGTGACATGTTAGGATTATCATATTGTAATGAGAATTAGATCTTGATGATAAAAATAGGAGTAGTTGAATGGTGAGTACTGTTCTTAAATTAGTATCAACTATTAGATGATTTTCTTTTTGACTTGTTTACTAGCCAAACTGTACTAGAGGTATAATTTTTAGACTCTCTAATTATGAGTTTGAAATTAGAAGAACAGAATAAAAACCATTGTACTTTTACATGATCCCAATCAATTTAGGGATGAATGCATGATCGGTGATCTTTGTGATTTAGAGCAGTGGTGTCTGTTTAGATACAGGAGTTAATGGAAGCCTTCTCTTTTCCCCTTCTTTTCTATTTTAAACCTTTGAAAATGTTGTTATCCTGCCTTATTTTATGATACATATTCATTAACTTATAATCTAATGTAAATTAAGTATAAATTAAAAATAAAATAATAAATATATAAATGGAAAATAAAATAAAAGACTAATTTGTTAATGACATTGAGATGTTTTGTTTAGATGGAGACGTTAGATCAAGAAGTGAATTTAAATGGTAGTAACGCTATTGAGGTTGAACATGATAGAGCAATTTGGTCTCCATAAGTTGAAATTTATTTTATAAGATTAATGGTTGAAGAAGTGAGTAATGGAAATCGAAAAACAACTACCCTCACTAATAATGCATGGGCACAAATCAAAGATCTTATGAAAAAGAAGACCAACCGAGAGTATAGTCTAATTCAATTCAAAAATAAGTTTAATAGTCTCAGAAGCCGATGGAAGCATTTCAATAATTTATTGAAAGAGACATGAATCGGATACAACTCAATGATTGGTCAAGTTATTGCAAGTGACGATGTGTGGCAAAAATTGTACAAGGTATATTTCTATATTAATAAATTTATTTATTAATTATTATACATAATTTATAATTAATGTTATTATTCATTTTTAGAATTTTATATATATATATATTGCCCTTAGGTGAATAAGATGGCAAGAAAATTTAGAAAAAAAGGTTGTCAAGAATATGGAAAGTTGTGCATTATTTATGGTGATACAACTGTTACCAGAGTTCATTCTCATCCTTTTACTAAAAGCCCTTCTATTAGTGAAGATGAAAACAATAATAAAGAATTTGAAAGTTCTGATAAAGAGGGTGAAAATACAAATATAAAGAAAAGGTTGAAGAGAACAAGTGATGAAGGATCTAATAGTAAAAAGAAAAGAGAACTATTTCAAAATGCAATGGCTCAAGCATTGATCAATCTTGGAGAAAGTTCAAAGAAAAAAGTAGAATTTTTGGAGAAGAAAATGAATTTAGGAACATTCACCACAGTTGATAATTCAGGTGGTAATTTTGGAACAAAATCAAGTGATGATAAAGAATTAATCCTTAAGTGTCTTGAAGTATTGCAAAACCTTGACAAGATAGATGGATTGTCTTTTGTAAAAGCTGTTAAACTTATCCATGATGATTCACTATGGAGAGAAATATTTTTGGCCATGTCGAAAGAAAAAAAGAAAGAAAGATTAGGTTTTAAATTTCCAAATTTGATTTCTTATCATTACCTTTTTGTATTCTTTTGGTTTGTTATCTTTTGAATTATTCTTTTGGTTTGTTATGTATTGAGTTATACAAATTTTTTATTTGATGTTGGATTTGTGTAATTGACATTGAAGATTTGATTATTATTAGAAATGGTTGAAATATGTTTCTTTTATTTTATTATTCACAGACATTATTTTTAATGATATTATGGATCAATTATTTTTATTTTTGATAGGGATATGGATTTGGATGATTTTGTTTCTGATTCTGATGAGAAAATCGAACAATTGTTGACGATATTTGTAAATTATAAGTACAATTTTATGTTTAATGGTAAACTTAGACCTCAAAGAATTTCAAAATTGATAGGTCACGAATGGATGGTTGAGGTATTAAATGGCCATCTAATGACATGCTATGATTTATTTCTGATGGATAAAAATATTTTTATTAGTTTATGTGAGGAATTGAAAGGTAGAACAACATTGAAAAATTTCAAGTTTTTTACAGTGCAAGAACAAGTGGCAATTTTTCTTCATATCATTTGTCAAAATGACTGACAGAGAGTTGTAACAGATCGTTTTCAACATTCAACAGACACAATCTCTAAATAATTTTAAAATGTGCTATATGCTATTTGTGCAATTGCTAAACATGTGATTGTTCCTCCATCATTTGATGAAACACCTTTAGAGATAAAAAAAATAATCCAAAGCACTATCTATTTTTCAAGGTAATGAAAAGTTTTGAATTTATATATATATATATATAGTCTATTGCTTATTAATTGTTACTTTTATAACAAAATTGTATCGGAGCTATAGATAGTACACACATTTCTGCACGAATTCCAGTCAATCAACAAATTCCATACCGTGGGAAGAAAACAATCCGTACACAGAATATCATGTGTGCTTGCTCATTTGATATGTGATTTATATTAATCATGACTAGTTGGGAAGGAACAACAAATGATTCAAGAATTTTTTTAGAATGCATTTTTAATCTAGCAAATAAATTTCCTATGCCTACACGAGGTAAATATTATCTAGTTGATTCAAGGTATGCTAATATACTTGGATTTCTTAGTCCATACTATGGAGAACATTACCATTTACTTGATTACAGAGAAGGATCAAATCCACAAGGTCCAAAAGAATTATTTAATTATATGCATTCTTCATTACGCAATGTCATAGAATGTTGTTTTGGAGTTTTGAAAGCATGTTTTCCCATCCTTAGAGACATGCCCCCATATGATATAAAATGGAAAAAATATATACCTCTTGCATGTTGTGTGATTCATAACTTTATTAGAATAAACGAAAGTATAGACTCTTTATTTGTAGAATATGCAAATGAAAGTATTGTTATTGGAGATGATCAACAAAATAACGAAGCCAGTACTTCAGAGTTATGGAAAATTGTCAACATAAATGCAAGTCAACTTCGTCAAATGAATAGTACTCGAGATGGAATAGCGTAGAGATTGTGGTTGAATTATAATAATTGATATTTATTTTGTTTTTTTTTAAGAATTGTTGAATTTTTTTGTCATGATGAATTCTTTTAATAGCAATAAATTTTAAGTTTTGAATTTCATTAAATATTTATTATTCAATATTAATAATTAGATGATATGTAATATCTATTTATGGGTACTAGAAACATTATCATTAAAAATTATGAGATCATTTTTAAATATACAAAATAGTTTTTAAAAAACAAATAATAAAAACTAAAAATAGTTTTTGGATTTTAAAAAACAAAAAACGTTACCAAACACACCCTAACTTATTTCATTTGTCTACTGAAAAAAGGAAAATCATTGATATTGTATTAATTTTGTAATACAAAATCAGTAAACGACATTGGTATTTCAGTTTCTTTGTTTTGCAAGAAAATTTAAACCATTTAATTTTGTAAAGCAGAATTAGAGTAATCTAGATTCAGATTCGTGTTTTCTAAAGTAAAATCTATGGTTGTTATTAGTTATAGTGAAAGGATGCATATTAAAACTCTATTCTCATTAGTTTATACCATTAATTCAATGGGCATTTCTAATAGAAATGATATAAACATTTAACTAATGAATAAAATTAATTTTGTATATATATATATATATATATATATGTAACACTAAAATTAATCTCTATACTGTTGATTTGGTCCTAACTAAAAAATAATCCAATCATATACCACCATTAATTCATAGTTTTAATATAGCACCACTGTATACCAACCAATAAGCAAAACTCATCCGTATAAATTCTTATCATACGTAATTAATCAGTTGTCCTTTATAATGTAATCTTGATTTTGGATTTAACTAATAAGAGAAATGTGCCATTCATATATAGATAATACCACAGTGTGGGTTAAAAGCAATTATCCATTTCTATATATGCAACACACAAGCCAAAAACAAAAGATGAAGGAAGTGAGAAGACTTGATTTATCTTTCCCTCACAGCTTCTTCAAAAAGCAGATTATACCATCATCTTTCCCTCGAAGCTTCTTCAAAAAGCATATGTTTAGCAATGATTAATTAAGGACTTTTTTTATTAGAGGTACACAAATAATTCAAATAAGAAAACAAAACATGAGTGCCCTCTTCAACTTAGTTGCATAATCTTTATCTTGATACAAATTAGTTCGTATGTGCAATTTTTTAAAATTATTTTAGTGAATTAATAAAAGAGAAGACAAAAACAATTTATACAAGATTATAAGCAAATTAATTGGACTGTACATAATCGTCTTACTACAATACTAATATCAACAAAAGCTAGAAAGCAGAGAGCTATAAAACACATAGTTTTCAACTATACCATCAAACAAAATGTAAACAAAAATCAGCATTTGAACTCCAGATTCTACCCAACTAAACCTGTAATTAGCAGTTAGCAGCATCTATTATACAATTTGGCATTTTCCAAGGAAAAGAGAGCAATAAGAAATCCAGCAAGCTATAAAGAAGCTAGAAATTTTACTACAGGAAAGATGCACTCATGGGATTTGCAAACAAATGTTTTGAAGGATTTTGTTTTCAAATCCCATGGGTACATATTCATATAAAGCATATTCATATACACAGAATACAATAATTCTTTCAAAGAGATATCAAACTCACTTACATCTTAGTTGCTCCCTACAAGTCAATTACAGTGTCACTTATACTATTTATTTTTCCACTTTTAAATTCCCGTTTTTGGACCATTCTTTTTATGGACATCAATTTTGTTAATATTTCTTTGTGGCTAACATTATATTTCTAAACAGGTTTGTATGCCATATTGCAATAAATACAAACTTGAACCAAATATAATATAAACTTAGAAATTATATATATATATAGCGAGTTTTAGTAACAACATACTCCATTTTAACAAAAAAAAAATAAATAATCACTTATATGTCAAAAACTAAACTATCTGCAGCAATAAAACAAACATCTCTAATCCATCGGAGAAACTATTGCTATATAAATGGGCAAATATGCAACTAATGAATTGATTTCCCTAAATTGCAAAAATGATGAGCAAAACTCTTACCTGCAATGAATAATCACTGGAGTTGGTTTCAAATTCTTTAGTCCATTGTTTATGCCTCTCTTATGAAGAGAAACCTACATGATTTACAAAAACCAAGATTACATAAAACATGATATATGGAGAGAAAAAGATATAAGAGATAGGCAAATTTTTAGTTGCAAATTCACTGCTTCAACAAATCATTAGACATCATGCATTAACAATGATGGAATATGACATGGTATGAACATGGTAATCACGCAGCGGAAAAACAACAAAAACGATCATACATGCCAAACAATTCCATGACAAGAATCGAAACATGCAATTTTAGGGTTTTAAAACTTACAACTTTGGATGCCTTTTAAAACTTGAGTTTGGTGATGACCAGCAACCGAGATAACTTTATCCACCTTAGATCTTGATCACCATTGCCAAGGAACAGCCTTTTATGCCACTCCCTCTATTCTCACACACACAATTGCACCGACGACTTAAAATAGAGGTTGCTAGCTCTCTTTTAATGTATTGTGTAATGGTTATGGTTTGAAGCTACAAAATTTGATTTTGTACTTCTCTTAGGTTGCTATTACTACCCAAGATCACAAGAGAATGAGGAACAATCCTTTTTCCTTGTGAAAATTGGCCAAAAGAATATTATGAGAGAGAGAGAATAATTCACCCCAAGACCTAGAAAAAGGGTCTCACGTTTTTTTTCTCTTAGGTCTCCTTAGGGTTTTATTTCTTTTATATATATCCTTATCTTTTGGCAAGTGTTTGATTTGAACTTTACTATCTCAAGATAATTAATTCAATCTCAATCACTTCCTAAAATAAGTAATATATATTGATTTAAACTCCTTTGAATTTAAAATTCAAATTTGAAATAAAACACAAGACATTTAATTAAATAAAATCACTTAATAAAGATAATGAGCATGTGCCGAAATTCCTTGATTTTCATCTTGAAATTTCGGTCACTCCTTATATTATTTAAATGATTTAATTTAATTTAAATTCTTTTAGGCTTTAATACTCAATTAACTTAATTAATACAAGATAATTAATTAATTGAAATTAAACCTTGTGGGCTGAATTTTTCTCTCTCATGGGCCAAGGTCCAATAGCATTTATGATGCCCATTACATACATTAATTTGACTTTAATTAAAAGTCCAATCTTAATGCCCAATACTTTATTTAAATATTTTAAGCCCAATGCTTTGTGTGCGATCCTATAGGTCCATTTAATGTTGGCAATGAACTAACGAATTAATTCAAAGGCTATATATATTCTCTAGCAAGATATTATAGCATTCCAAATTAAATGAAAATGCATATGGCATTTAGTGACCTAATGCAATTTTGCATAGTCCCTTACCCATAAATATCAGAATTAATATAAAGCATGGAACTAGTCATCCTTATATATTTTAATTCCTTTCTTGATATTCCAGTGACACTGAACTATCAGATAAATAATGATTACTCATTATTTCATCTTGGAATGGCCATACACTTCTCAGTTCACTGATCAAGTGGCCGGTGATATTTTATCTCTTATCGAGAGGGGTAATCCCTTCACTTCTCTCATGCTCTCTAACATGAATCAATGCATACCCAATCATACCCGTACTTGTCACTCTGTTACGAGCACGTTAGGTGTATGTCAAAGCACACATTAATTCATAAAGAGTTTCATAGGGATTTTAGGTCTAAGAACTCCGATACAAAACTTGCATATGAGAAACACTTATGACTTGTACCATATAGTGTTCTAATGAGCGGATCGAATCCAGATACCATGTTCTTTAACATGTATCTATGATCTCTGATTGACACTTTTGTCCTAATGATCCGTAAGACAGAACTCATAATATCAGAGAGAGCATACTAGTCTTAATTCATTGTTATTCCCATAACAATGACTGACTAGGGATATTTAGAATGATGTCTCATTTGTTTCAAGGTCTTACAACCATGTGCCTCACACATGATAACTTAAACCGAAACAACATTCTTGGATAGTTCTATCAATTGATATGCACAGGAATACAATGGATAAAACAAATGCCTCATTTTATTAATTAAAGTATTTTATTACAATGCATTGGGGCTAGGGCTTACACTAACAAACAATCCTCATAATTGAAATAATTACACAACAAAAAATCAAACGAAATGGAGAAAGGAGTGAAGGATTTGTTATAGGTTTTGCTTGTCTTTTGGTGTACAGAGCGTAGTTCTTCAAAAAAGAGGCGAGGAGGGCATCGAATTTGGAGATTTCACTGGAATCAGTTGGATTTGGAGAGGAGATCAAGGAAACTGAGTTAGGGATTTCAATTTTCTTCTTTTTGGGAACATCATTTTTGTCCAAGGGCATGATATAGGGATTACGGGTTTGGGGGGCGAGATTTAGGGATTATGGGTTTTAGGGGTAAGATTTAAGGATTTTGGATTAGGGGTTATGGTTTGCCACTGATGGCGGTTGACGGTAGTGAAGGATCCTAAGACGACCACAGATCGAAGGAGAGGGAGACGAGGAAGAGAAGATAAGAGATCAAGCTGAGAAAAAGAAAAGAAAAGAAAAATGATACAATGCGAGAGAGATGAATACATGGAACTTTTTTAATATTGGTGTATTTTAAAAAAATATTTTGAGGATTGGTGTACTTTTCAACTTATTTGGGAAAATGGTGTATTTTTCCATTCCCACAACCATTCGCTGCGGGAATAGACCTGGGCCCCACCTTTTCTCTCTCTTTCTCTCTCTTGTTGACCCATTACTGCCCTCCCTTCTCTCTCTCTCACCTAGCCTCTCACTCTCCCTCTCTTATCCTACTCTCTCACTCTCCCTATACTTCAATTTAAAATTTTAACACTATACTATTAACTATAATTTTTGTTATTTTAATAATATTTAATTATTCATTTTATATTTAAAATGAATATAATAAAATAATTATAAAAATTCTTTTTTAACTACAATAATTAATAATTTTCAATTAAAATAAAAAAAATAATCAACTAAAATTCTGAAATATTAAAACATATTAAAAATCATTTATACTTTGAAAAACAAAAAAAATAATTGGAGATAATGAAATCAAATGTGATATTAATATTTGATTAACAAATGCGATATTAGTATTTGATGAATGCATAATTAAGTATTCTATTAATAAATATGGTATTAGTATTTGATAAGTATATATTTAATTAATTTTAATTGGAGACTTAGGAAGAAATTAACTAATATTGAATTTAATTTCACAGTCTCCAATTAATTTCTTTGTATAAACGATTTTTAATATGTTTTTTTATTTCATAGTTTTAGTTGATTATTTTTTAATTTAAATTGAAAAATATTAATTATTGTAGTTAAAAAACAAATTTTTTTTTTATAATTATTCTATTATATTCATTTTAAATATAAAATAAATAATTAAATATTATTAAAATAATAAAAATTATAGTTAATAGTATAGTGTTAAAATTTTAAATTGAAGTATAAGGAGAGTGAGATAGTGGGATAAGAGAGGAAGAGTGAGAGGTTAGGTGAGAGAGAGAGAGAGGGAGTAATGGGTCAACGAGAGAGAGAGATAGAGAGAGAGAGTGCGGCCCAGCTCTATTCCCGCAGCGAATGGTTGCAGGAATGGAAAAACACACCATTTTCCCAAATAAGTTGAAAAGCACACCAATCCTCAAAATATTTTTTTAAAACACACCAATATTAAAAAAGTCCATGAATACATACGGGGTAATTAGGGTTTTAAAAAGATAAAAATGTCCCCACTTTCATTTTTACAAGCCCATCAAACAAGGGATAATTCCATATATAAATTTATATAGTATTTTTTATTTGTATATATAGATAATATACACACATATTGAATACATATTAATCATAAAATTTACTTTTATAATTAATAATTAGCCAATATTATATAAATACTAGAACTGATCACGCATTTCAAGTCGATGTGATTTAGTCGGAATCAACATTGAGAGGTTTCAGACACCTTAAAAAATAATTAAATAAAAAATATTCTTATTAGAAATGAGGTAATAAACTTAATTTTTTTCATCATATACTTTTGAGTTTAAATGTTAATTTCATCGAGATTAGAAAAAGAATTGAATTTTGATACAAATTCATGTGTATAGTAAAAATATTAAAAAAATTACTAAGCATATATATGTATTTAAATTTTTTTGTTAATATTATAATACTTAGTAATTAAAAATTAAAAAAAATAAATTTCAAATAAAAAATATATATATTATATAAAAACTTTTAACGACGGATCTATCGCTATATGGATATGAAACTTAATATAAATAAATAGCGATAGAAATGTTGTGCTATTCCGTTGCTAAAATATCCCATCAATTACCAACTAAAATATAGTCGATATATTTTTGGAAAATCTTTTCATAAGTAAAAATATGAAAAAAAAATTGCGATGATATTATCCGTCGCTAAACACTACAAAAAACTGCAAATTAGCGATGGCCTTATTTTCGTAACAAATTTTGCGACAAATTCGCGATTGTTTTACAATTCCGTTGTGGTGAGGATATTTTCTATTTTTTTGCAACGAAATAGCAAAGGAATGAATAAACAGTCGCTAATTATTGGCGGGAAGTATAGGCGCCATGTTTTGCAACGGAATTAGCGACGAATATTTTCGTCGCTAAATTTTATAATTTTTATTCATGAAATTAGTTCCAGAAAATTTAGCGACGAATATTTTTTTTTTAATTTCACTCACATGATTTATGTATAGATTCAAGTAATTTTAATATAAAACATATGAAATGAATATTTTATTTTGTAACAGAATATTATAAATTATTTTATAATTTGATAATAATTTTTTATCAATTATACAAAAATCTAAAGTTATTTATTTAAAAAATTTACATTTTTAATAATAATAATAATAAACTAATTATTACAATTATTATATATTTGTGTGTTCAAGATTAATAAAAATAAATATTTATAAAATGTAATATAAAATTTATTATTTCATTTAAAACAATAATAGAAAAATTTGTAATTAATTTTTATTTTATAAAATTTAAATCAAATATTAAATTATTAGGAATTATATTGATTTCTTTATCAATTATCCCCAAATATAAACTTATTTATTTAAAAAAATTATATTTTAATAATAATAATAATAATAATAAAGTAATTATTATATAGTCATATTATGAAAAATAATAAATATAAATATTTATATAATAATAATATAAAGTTTATTATTTCATTTAAAATGATTATGAAAAATTTATAATTTATTTTTATTTTGTTAAAATTTTGAGCAAATTGTAAATTATTAAAAAATTTTAGTTATATATATTTACAAAATTATCCTTGAATATAAGGATAAAATGATGAAATTTGGTAGGGGCATTTTAGTAATTTCAAAAATTTACCCTACATATTAAAATAAAATTTTCTCTCCCCTCACCTCTCTCCATTATTTCAATTTAATGCGTATATAATTTTAAGCTTAATTTATTATTTAATTGAATAAAAATTAATTAATTTAATGAATTAACTTCAGTTTTTAATAATTGAAATGTCTAGTTCTATAATTAAATTATTTTTATTCAAACTTAATTGTAATGTCTCAAAAATTTGAAATTGTGTGAGAGCACTTTTAAAATGGATGTACAGTATTTTGATACTGGTTCTAGGATTGATTTGTTTGCACAATTTTAAAGTGATAATTTGAATTTAAAGCAAAAATTAAAGAACTAATGACAAAAGATTTAAAAAAATAAATGTATAATAATTATTAAAATAATAATAATAACAATAATAATAACAATAATAATAATAATAATAATAATAATAATAATAATAATAATAATAATAGAAAAGGCTTATTAAAGACCACAGTTTTAGGACCAGTCAATTTTCTAGTGCGTAAAAATATACTAATAAGGACTAATTTTTTATATGGTCATTAATTTTTAATTTAACCCGTAATAGTTGTGAGGGGAAAAAATCTAGTCCTAAAAACGATTAATTTTCTGTCCTTAAAATATAAAAATTGCATGGGATGAAGTGGCACCTAGTAAAAGAAAAACCATTTTATCTATTTTTCACAAAAGCTTGGTCATTTGTTGTCTTCTCTAGCAAAACTCCATGTGCCTTAATACATCTTCAGTTTCACCTATGTTAGACTCCATACCGGTGCTACTTTCCATCGACGGAGTCTTCTTAACCATCGACCTGCTCAACTATCGACAGATCCGAGGCGACGTGCTCCATGATGTTCTCTACACGGACCGGTAAGAGAGACCATTTGTGGGTATCGATTTTTTGGTTTTAAATTTTTTCTTTCTTTTCTATTTTTTGGTTTTCAATTTTGTGATATGTTTTGGTTTATTTGTGGGTATCAATTCTTTGGGATAGATTATTGGACGATTTTGAAAGAGATTCAACATTTGGATTGGAATTGGTCTCTGTTTTAGATGAAATTTCATTTCTCAATTATGGCAACTCTTATATTCCTTGTTTTGGTTCCTCAAAATTCATTCATTTATCCTATTTTTCTTATTTCTTTGGATTATTTTTAGTCAATTACATGTTATGGTTGCTGGGTGATTTGAATGTGTTTTTGGTTATTAATTGCTGTCAGTATATGTTAGTCTATGTTGCTCTAGGTTTTCCATCGGATGAGATAAAGAAATGTGTGGAAAGGATTAAAGGGATGTTAGAGTCGACGTGCTCCATGGCTTCGAAATTATTTTCCCATCACTTCTTGATTGAGCAGAAAAATTAAAGATTGAAGTTCCACAGGACTCTCCAAGGTTCTTGAAAGAGATCTACTATTATTTATCAAGGAGACATGCTAAACTGTTGCTTACAGCTAATAGAACTACTTAAGTTGGGTAGGCTTAAGTATTTATTTTCAAAACTAGTGGATATCGGATAACAACAAAAATAATGAACTTTTATTACGACAGTTTCCCTTTTGAAAGTTGGTTTTCTGTTGTGTTTTGGAGTTCAAAAGCCTTTCTTTTTTTTTCGTTTCTTTTTGCAACTGTTCTCCTTACACTAATTGTTAGGAGGAAAACAAAATGATATGCAGCTAAAAGCTAATTTTATTTGGGTCTACTTGATTTTCTTTTTAAGAGTTGGTTGGGAAATAAAGTGTGACCAACAGTATTGTCTAAACTTGGCTAATCCAAGGTGATTTGCATTAGAACAGCAACTGGAATTTGATTGGTTAGCCATTATTTTTTTCTTGTCCTTGTTTATTTTGAATTCTTCACATGCATTATCCTTTTGATATGATGGGTAATACTTCAACCTTTCTCTTATAACGTGCACTCTTCTTAAAGAGAAGACTGTTAAATAAGGATGTGTAATTGATAACTTTACCATATCTTATAAAAGTTTGCATTTTGTTAAGTCTCCGTTTTGATCAAAATTGCCTTGGAATTCAATTTTAAATTAAAAGCAATTGTGAAAAATTTCAATTGGCTGATAATATGGTCCTTGAGTGGTTGATTGATGTTATTTTCTGTAGATCATAATGTAGGGCTCAGGATTACACAAATATTCTGCCCAAATCTTAAATAAATTGTGTTTATCAGATGAGACTAATTTCATGATTCAAAATTTATAGTGTTTGTTCAATCTGGTGTGGTAAAATAATTTCAAGCAGCACTTGGTTTACAATCAAAGTTTATCGATAGGTTTATTTAACAATGCCTGAGGTGGAGCGAAAAGCTCCATATCTTACCTCTTCTATTCTAAAATATTGTTCACGTGCAAACTATTTCACAATATTATTGTAAGGTGAACTTTAAACAAGGAGCAGATCATTAGAGTAATATAGTATTAATTCAACTTAAGCTAAGCTAGAAATTAGAGTGCATGATTGGATTAGAAGGATTGCACAAAAAATAGGCTGCACAAATAAGAACACAAACAAACATGATAAAGATACACCTTTATGAAAAAAGAAATAGTATATTTGAGTGCAGGATGTTGGTGCTACTTTGGTCATCTGTCGATGGGGGTTTGATGATGAGGCAAATCATCTCTTAACTTACCTGCTGTTAGATGGGTTGGCAACGTGGAGTTAAAGTTGATAGCAATTGCCACAGGTTTGTGTTAATTCAACTTCTTTGCACTTGTTTATTATTTACTTATAAAATTTGGTAGAAATGCTTCTGCTAAATGTAGCTATTTTATTCCTGATTGGCAAATTGATGATAGGTGGAAGAATAGTTCCATGGTTCCAGGAGTTGACACCTGAAAAGCTGGGAAAGGTGAATTTACTCTTTCTTTTTGTTTGAATTTTGGTTGGATATCTTATGTTTTATATTTTACCTATTTGCCTGTCTATGACCTTAAGGAATGGATCTTGACTTTGCTCTTGTAGTTCAAATATCAATTAAAACCTGGTTAATATATGATTATTTCTTCAGTTGAGATCATTTAGGAACTTGAGTATTTCCATGTTAAGCTCTCTACTTGATTCTTCTGTGCAGATGGATCTCTTTGGATTTAGCTGTTATTAATTTCTTTGTTTCCCCCTTTTTACATATTGAAGGCTATTTTGGTTCGAGAAAAGGCTTTTGGGATAACAAAAGACCAAATGCTATACATTGAACACTGTGCAAATTCAAGGGCTGTTATAATATTTATTCGTAGAGGTAGGGCTATATTATACTAATCTATTATATTTTGCAATGAACTTGTTTTAACTTGGGACTTCTAGTTTTTTAGTGATTGGGCAAATCAATTTCTCAATTTTCATCCAAATCATGTGCCAAACTAAATATTTTCAATTTTCAATTTTTCAATTTTTATCCAATTTTTTAGTTATTGGGCTTCCTTAAATGTGCCAAACTACTATCCATTGCTATGCAAAATGCTTTCTTTTATTATGGCCGTCTGGATTTGATAAGCAGTACAAGATTTTTTACTCTTAAATGATTCATTCATATGGCTGATGATATCAAATCCTAAATATTGTATTAATATGAAAACCTTGTGCTTTGGCATCATTATCCTAGAATTTTTTTATCCTGTTTCTCTCTTCCAAGTGGCCAGTGGATGTAATTGCTTTATTTCATCAGAAAGTTTCTCCTTTGGAATTGCACTCTGTATTTGATTACCAAAGCAATTGGCTTTATCAATCTAATAATCATTTCGATATCTTTGCTTGAATAGTTATTTTCTTGGTATGGGCATATGTTCCTGGGCCTTGTTTGCACATGATCGGGATCTATTACTATCCCAACAGGTCAGTAGCATTTCCAGTTTTCCTAATTTTCTTTTTTAGCATTGGTTGATTCTAAATTTTATTTTCTCTTCCATGGACTTTACCTATTATACTGAAGACATATAAATTGCAAAAAACTCTTTAGTTAGAGCTATCTTATTGGCTAATATACACTTATCTCATTGCTTACACATTTTAGGTACTGGTCATTAGCCATCCTAACCCATGCTATGGTTACTGTGGTACTAGCACTTGTATTTTACATTGGCATCAACTTCTTGTCCACCCCTCCCCTAATTTCCTTGAGTACAGTCTTCAGTAATGTATCTGTTGCTTATTGTCTACGTTCCTTAATTTTAAAAAGATTTTAAATTGCCATTAATGATATATATAAAAGTGGTTTGGGTTAACATTATCCTATACTTCTTGAAAAAAATTTTTTTAAG
The DNA here is from genome assembly GCA_037975025.1 of Excoecaria agallocha. Lineage (NCBI taxonomy): Eukaryota > Viridiplantae > Streptophyta > Magnoliopsida > Malpighiales > Euphorbiaceae > Excoecaria > Excoecaria agallocha. Next base: position 15,385,213 of record CM075809.1, read on the forward strand.
ATGATTTCAGCAGAGATCCACTATACTCGACTCCACTAATTGAGGGAGATGAGCAACCCATTGAGCCTATATTTGATATTGGTATTAATAGAATTAATGATCTCATGTTTATTGACTTAAATTGAAAATTACATTGTTATGTTCTGTCTTATTGATATTAATACGTTCTATCTGTTTATAATGATTGATAAATGACCATTACAGAATAGTGAGAATTTGTGCCTATGTAGTCTAATATATTCCACTCAGGAACAGAGTTTTGAACAATGTCCTACCTTGAACAATTGTACCTTATTGTTTCTACAGATGTAATGCTTAAATAGTTTAATTAGAGAATTAGGGCACCTTCCATTGTTCATATTTGTTTTTCAGCATAGCAAGTGTACTATGATTTTCCAGTCCATTAGAAAATAATGGAGGTGAAGGAGTGCCAGAATTTTTTTTTTTTTTATTTTTTGCAAATAGTAGGATGCAACACTTTTGTAGAAGGCAAACTTATGTGCCAAACTAAATATTTTTCAATTTTCATCCAATTTTTTAGTTATTGGGCTTCCTTAAATGTGCCAAAGTACTATCCATTGCTATGCAAAATGCTTTCTTTTATTATGGCCATCTGGATTCGATAAGTAGTACAAGATTTTTTACTCTTAAATGATTCATTCACATGGCTGATGATATCAAATCCTAAATATTGTATTGATATGAAAACCTTGTGCTTTGGCATCATTATCATAGTATTTTTTATCTTGTTTCTCTCTTCCAAGTGGCCAGTGGATGTAATTGGTTTATTTCATCAAAAAGTTTCTCCTTTGGAATTGCATTCTGTATTTGATTACCAAAGCAATTCCACCTGTTTATACTCTAAATACCAAATGTAAAACTCTCCTTTTTTTCAGATAAATCAATATGCCTTCAGCTTGTTATGATTGTAGTTGTGGTCCAAGCCTGCATTTGAAATGATTTCTTGGGTTTTCATGCTCTAGGACATTAGTTATTACACGATCAAGGTGTAAAATTTATCTCTAGGAAATATTTTTATCTTTAGTGTTGATTGTGTCCTAAATGTTGTAGACCAGCCATGAATTTATGTTTCCTTCTGTTATTGATGTTCTTGCCCCCCTTGATTGGTGGTGCTGATGATGTTGTTACTTGACTTGTGCTACCATTTGGAATTCAATCACTTACTTAACATACTATCATCATGACAATCAATCATTTAGTTCCATGCTGCTTTGTGAATTAGCGCAGAAAGCGTTTGTATTAGAAAGGCATGAAAAATGTGGTGATTTTGAAAAACTAGAAAGAAATTGTGTGAGAGAAGGGAAGGGCCCTAAGTTACTTGGTTAATCTCATAGGTTGTCATGGTTCTTACTACTATGTTAGGTAATGAAATGATGATAGAAGAGACAAAGCGGAGTATCCATGATGCACTATGTGTCGCCATGAATCTCATCTGCAACAATTCTATCGTTTATGGTGGTGGCTCTGCATAGATTTCTTATTCAGTTTCTGTGGAGGCTGCTTCTGATAGATATCCTGGAGTTGAGTAGATACCTTTATTTTTTGAGTATTCATTACTTTCATTTTCCTACTAAAATGTTATTTTTTGGAATGCTAATGGGGTGTACTTCTATCTGCAGTATGCCATTAGAGCATTTGTTGATGCTCTAGATGCCATACCTATGGCACTTGCAGAGAATAGCGGCCTCCAACCAATTGAGACACTATCTGCTATGAAGTCTAAGCAAATCAAGGTAAATGTGATGTAGTAAATAATTGCCTTCCAGCCAGTTGTTTCTAATTTCTCCATCCCTATTTAAGTCATTTTGTGCATCAACCCAAACTGGCATTTCTTATTTTCATTTTAAAAATGATGCAGGATAGCAATCCTCACTATGGAATAGATTGCAATGACGTCGGTACAAATGACATGCATGAACAAAATGTCTTTTGAGACTCTGATAGGAAAGTAACAACAGATCTTGCTCGCAACATAAGTTGTGAAAATGATATTGAAAATTGATGATGTCATCTCTCCTTCTGAATACTAATATGGGGTTTTTGTTCTCTTGTGCTGCTTAATGACAATGAACCCATAGTACATTGTTGGCCTGATTTGGCATATGATTGATTTTCGGAGAGTTTGTTTATTGCAATGGAGCTTGTTTTAGAAATTGACTTTAATTGCATATGTGGTGTGAAAACTATTAATGTGGTCGAATTGTTTGTTAAGTTCTTGCAATTTACAGGCAAGGCAATCCTATTCTTTCTAACCTCCTTTCATTTCTCAAACTTATGCATCCAAGAGCAAGATGTAAAAATACAATAAAAGAAAAAATTAAATTATGCAATAATTTAGCGACGGATTTACGACAGCAATTGTCGCTACTGAGCAAACATTAGAATTTGAGAAATAATTAGCGACAAATTTTTCGTCGCTAACTTTTACAGTAAATTTATAATTAGCAATGAAAAATGTAGTCGCTAAATATTATTATTATAATTCGGCGACTAATTAGGAATATAAATTAGCGACGAAAAAATTAGCGAATGATTTTGAATTTCGTCACTAATATATTCGTGACTAGCCTTTTAGCAATTGTTTGTCATGGCATCGCTAATTTAAATTAGCTACAAAAAACAGGCAATTAGCGACAGAAAATTTGCAGTTTGTTTTTGTAGTGAAATGAGTATCAACAAAGGTTGCCCATATTTGCTGCCAATTTTAGCGACTGTTTTTTAGTTCTGTTGCTATTTAGTCGCTAAACCTGCCATTGAAAACATGCATTTTCACGATGAAATTGGAACATAGTGGCTAATTAGTGATGGATATAATGCCTTTGCTAAATTCTATTGCTAATTCATGTTTTTTTGTAGTGGATATGGCACACCACATGTGTGTAAGTAGCTGACTTGGCATGTCGTATTAGCAGTTCGGCGATGATTTTCACCGAAAATCGATTATGATGATTTTTACGTAACATATTACTCAGTTTAATGACAATTTTATCACGAAAAGTTATTTAATTACTGTTATATTATTAGGCTTAAATTGAATGACCATAAGTAAACTTAACCCAAGATATTTTGTTAATTACTTTATATATTTCTATCCTCAACATCATTTTTTTTAATATTTCTAAATGTCTTTGACAAAATTAAGAGTATACTTTTCTTAACTAGACTCTATAAATAAATAGTTGATATATTTGAAATTAATAGACATAGGATACTGAAAATGAAGAATTCAATTTTGCCCATGACACAGACCTAAGATAAATTGATTGAAAAATAACTAAAGTAGATATATAATTAGTGATAACTATGAAAAATACATTTCCATAGGCCCAATTAGGTCAGCCCAACAACGCTTGGCAGGGCCCAAGCCCAATAGCAGAAAGGCAAAGCGTGAGCTGGAAGATAGCACAGCAAGACATGATGTCCGATCGGACTGATAGGACAGCACGTCCTGTCAGCCTACTGACACAAGCCAACGCCTATACTCTCCATCTGCTCCCTATCACATCGCCACTCACCTGCTCCAATTTCCAATTATCACTCCCCAAGGTACTTGAGTACCCCTCCAAGGAACTCCTATAAATAGCCTAAAATATAATGTCTCCAGGTATTAAACGTCTGAGACTCTCTCTCTCTAAGCATTCTTTCTCTAAAAGCTACTAACTTAAGCTTCGAACTGCTAACGCCCAGACCGAGCACTCCTTCAGGTCCATCCATCCGACCGACCCTTCAACTGCTAGCTCTACTTCTTACAAGATAAAGACATTTAGGCTTTATCATTTGGTGCTCTCATTGAGAGTCATGGCAGATTCAAGATCCAGCGAGCACACAGCTTTTAGAAAATATCATTACAACAACCAGGATGATCTAAACCCTCAGGGGTAAGAGAGAGACCTTTCAAATCACCAGTTAGGGGTAATCCCCCCAAGTATCGATGATATGGTTGTACGACAACCGAAGGATGCCACTATTTCTATCAGAGATATGCATGTCATTCTTAATGACCTCGCTAAAAGCGTGGTCCAAACTCTGGAAAGGGACATCATGCCTAGAGCTTCTGAAGGAGGCCATGAAATAGTTTTCGTGATCAAAGATGTCAGAAGAAGAAGAAGAAATAGGGAAACTTTCACGGAGAGAATGCAAACTCCTGATCTCTCCTTGCAGGGAGAAAGAGTCCTAGCGAGGGACGATAAAGGCAATCGGATAATGTCATCAAGCAGAAATGCTCATTGCATCCCCAGTAGACCATCCACCCTACTCACCGGCGATGATCTATTTCTTATGTATATACCCAACCACAGCTGCTCCTGTAGACCTGAAAAGGAGATCGCTTCCATCATTGGTGGACGAAGGAAAGATAAATGGTTTGCTCTAAAGCACCGCCAATTCGGGTTGATGGAACCCAGGAAAGGTGTATTCAAGGGGAATACCGGTAATAGCACCACCTCCCCTTTCTGCAGGGAAATTAAAGAGGCTGAGCTGCCTTCCAGATGGAGAGATGTAATGATGGATAAATATACAGGTAAAACTGACCCTGCCATTCACCTTGCGGAATTTTTGACTAAAGTGCAGGTCTACACCTCCGATGAAAGGATTGCCTGTAGAGTTTTTCCAACCACCTTAGGAGAGGATGTTTTGAATGGTTCCTCATACTCTCCCATACATCAATCACTTCCTTTAGACAACTCAATGAGTTGTTCATGATGCGATTCTATGTGTAAACACTCTCATCAAAGTCGGTCAGTGGCCTACGCAACCTTTACCAAAGAACCGATGAAAGTCTCAGAGATGACATCATTCGCTTCCAAGTTGCAATGTCGAAAGTAAAGAATTTAAGCATAGATTTGGCATCAAATGCTTTGGCAAAAGCTGTTACGGATTGTCCATTTTTCGAATCATTGACAGTAAGGCCACTAATTAGTTTTGCCGACCTAATGGATAGAGTCAGGCAGTGCATCCAGTTAGATGATGCTCTCAAATCCAACAAAATCGAAAAGACTAATGTAATGGAAAAACTGAAATATCCAGACAGTCGACCATTCAGTAGAACCCCCACATCCGATCGAGCAGAAGGGAAGCTTAACCAGTCGGTCTTCTAGAAGATTATGGAGAAGGGAAGGGAGAACGAACAAAACAAACTTGACCGCCGCAATAATTGGTTGGCTGGGACCTCCACTCCCCTCAATGCTGGTTCCTTCCAAATGCCAATGGGTGCCAAGAGAAAACATGGGAAAACTAACCAACCCAAAATGTCCAAACAAGAAGAGAAATAATGGAGACCGCAATAAAAGTCATGAATTATATAACGCTGTCAGACAATCGAACCAACATACGTGAAAGCTCCTGTAAATGGTCCAATGATGGAAAAAAGGTGATTGGTTCAAATGAGAGCTATCAGCACAAAAAACCACATTAACACAGACAAATTGAAGAGATCAGCAAATAACGACAAAATAAGGTACAATTGTTATAATTTGAGTCCTTAAAAAGGCATTTGTACTGAATTTAAATGTTCTTTCATTCCCCTGTAATATGCGTTGGACTGCCAATCCATCTTATATTACTTGTTTTACTATTAAAAGATCTATTTTTGAGTTCTTAAAATGAGCAATAAAAAGGCTGTAACATGCGAAAAGCTGTTAAACTTTCAACACCATGATTTGTGCAAAATAAGTGTCTCCACAAAGTAAAAAATAACTTAAAAATAGGTACATATTCAAAACTCACGAAGTTAATACCTATCATTTAAGTAGACTTATTAACTCTCTAGCAAATCGGTTTTCAGATCGGATGTTATTATTTCCACTGCCAAGAGCAGATCAGATCATTTTGCCATCGGAAGTTCGAGATGAGGGCCCCGAAACCTGTAAACCTCACCCCAATTAGTTGTTATTTTTCAATCATCTCATAGCAGATCAGAGAGTGGGATGAAGGCCTTGGCACCTATGAACCTCCCCCCAAATAGTCAGAATAGTCCTCGTCGCTCTAGCACAGGTCGCTTTTCTAGAAATTCCATTGAAGTAATCACTCTTGGTTGAAGATAATACCTATCAAAAATCACTCTGAAAGTTTAAAATTCCATCTAATTTCTTGAATAGCATAACTCTAACACTAGGCTCGATGTCCATCCCGAGCACGAAATGCAAAAGCTTATATTTATCATGAGTTCATCTACTAGGTTCGATATTATTCCTGAATTGAAAATGCAAGACATCTCCATTCGATCTCTATTGACTTGTTCACCAGGATTCAGCGTCTATCCCGAATCCAGGATGCAAAATCTATAATTATGCTCGACATTGCTATCTTAATACCAGTCAAATAATAGAGGTATCCCGACCGAGGCTTTCCAAATAGGGAACTCCCTACAAGCGGATAACTCCCTTAAACTCTTAGGGTCAAAATTCCTTGCCTAGCATAACTTATCTACTAGGCTTGATATAGCTAAAAATGAAAAAGTTGAAGTCCATTCATTAGCAGGATAAATACCTTTGCTAGGCTTGATATTTATCTCAAGCTCGAGATGCAAAGTGCGTCCGCACCCATTTAATCTCCACCAATCAATTCGCTAGATTCAACATCTATCCTGAATCCAAGATACGAAAGTCGATAGCTAAGTTAATTGACTCTCTCGAAAAAATATCCGATCGAAACAATGTTAAAGACTGAAAAGTCATTTGTTGCACCTGATGTAATAAGTTTAAGCCACAATTCTTGGCTAAACAGTTTATCTTGTACATTCGCTCATATTAAGCGGTTATCGATTAAATAGAATTGTGCACTGCAATGCTTGAAAAACATATTGAAGTTTGGGGAGTATCTTCCTTAGTCGATTTCATACATTCTCCATGGGTGATTTGTTAGTGTAAGCCCTAGCCCCAATACATTGTAATAAAACACTTTAGTTAATAAATGAGACATTTGTTTTATCTATTTTATTCCTATGCATATCAATTGATAGAACTATCCAAGAATGTTGTTTCAGTTTAAGTTATCATGTGTGAGGCACATGGTTATAAGACCTTGAAACAAATGAGACTTCATTCTAAATATCCCTAGTCAGTCATTGTTATGGGAATAACAAATTAATTAAGACTAGTATGCTCTTTCTGATAAGTTGAGTTATGTCTTGCGGATCATAAGGACAAGAGTGTCAACTAGAGATCATAGATACATGTTTAGAACATGGTATCTGGATTCGATCCACTCATGAAAACACTACATGGTACAAGTCATAAGTGTTTCTCATATGCAAGTTTTGTATCGGAGTTCTTAGACCTAAAATCTCTATGAAACTCTTTATGAATTACTGTATACTTTGACATACACCTAACGTGCTCGTAACAGAGTGACAAGTACGAGTATGCTTGGGTATACATTGATTCATGTTAGAGAGCATGAGAGAAGTGAGGGGATTACCCCTCTTTATAAGAGAGAAAATATCATCTGCCACTTGATCGGTAAACTGAGAAGTCTATGGCCATACCGAGATGAAATAATGAGTAATCATTATTTATTTGAGAGTTCAGTGTCACTGGAATATCAAGAAAGGAATTAATATATATAAGGATGACTAGTTCCATGCCTTATATTAATTCTGATATTTATGGATAAGGGACTATGCAAAATTTCATTAGGTCACTAAATGCCATTTGCATTTTCATTTAATTTAGAATGCTATAATATCTTGCTAGAGAATATATATAGCCTTTGAATTAATTTATTAATTCATTGCCAATATTAAATGGACCTATAGGATCGCACACAAAGCATTGGGCTTAAAATATTTAAATAGTGTATTGAAAATTAATTTGGGCTTTTATTTAAAATCAAATTAATGCATAAAATGCGAAAACAAATTTTTGCCTAAAACAGTAAAACTGTCAAGCTTTCAAAATAGGCAAATCTGTTCAGCTGTTTTAGGCAAATATGTTGAACTGTCATTTTACCTAAAATAGCATGTTGTTTTAGGCAAATCTGTGAACAATTGGTCACAAGAGAAATTTGTTGGCATGTGCTAGGTTTAATTTCAATTGATTAATTATCTATGTATAATTGAGTTAATTGGGTATTAAATCCTAATTTGTATTTAATCAAAATATAATACTTGAGAGAGAATTAAAGTAGCCAAAATTCAAACTAAAAATACTAGTTGAATTCGGCAACTTATACCATTTGAATTTAAATTCTAATAGAATTTAAATTAAGATATATCTCTTAATTAGGAAGTGATGGAGGTTGAAATTAATACTTAATTTTCGGCACTCACACTTGACCTAAATTAAGTGATATATATTAATGAATTAAATGAATAAAAGGGTATGCTGTTTTGCTCTTTTTCTCTCTTGGCAGAAATACTCAAAGGGAAAGAACTATTTATTGTTCTCTTATGTTCTTGGGCTGAAATAGTAACCTAAATAAAGAACAAGATCAGATCTAGTGGCTTCAAGTCATTCCCATTGCCGAATACACAGTCATAGAGCTAGCACTCTTGATTTTAAGCTATCTTTGCAAGTGTGTGTGCGAGAATAGAGAGGAGTGGCGTAAAGGCTGTTCCTTAGCATTGGTGGTGAAGATCTAAGGTGGAAATATCCTTCTTGGTTTCTGTTCATCATCAAAATCAAGTTTTAAAGGCATCTAAAGTTGTAAGTTTTAAAACCCTAAAATTGCATATTTTGATTCTTGTCATGGAATTGTATGGCATGTATGATCAAATTTTTTTGTTTTCCGCGCATGATCTTTATGTGCATACCATGTCATATTCCATCAGTGGTATCAGAGCCTAATCATGCTTCTTTTAGTGCTTTAGATGCATGAAATAATTAATCAAAAATCGTTATTTTAAATACATGCAATGCTGAAATTTTCTGTTTTGAGTTTTCTGCATTGTTTTGGTGTAAAAATGATTTTAAATGATTAGATAGGTATTATAGTTAATATGAAATGTTAGTATAATGTCCTAAGATGTTCTAGGAGTTGTTAATGGTCGGATTTAATTGATAATACCTGATGGTACATGTTAATATTAAAACTATGTGCTATTTGGCATGTTAATTACTAGTTTAACAACTAGTTTTAAATATTAAATGTAAAAATGATTTTGGCATGTTTGTAAGTGATTTTTAAAGATTAAATATCAGGTCTGGACTTATTTTAAATTTGGTTTTAATTCTGGTCCATGACAATTTAATTGATTAATTTTAAAATCACTTAAAACTATGACTAGTTTGTGTTTGTTACATGTTTAATCAACATTGTTTGTTTTGTTTTGATTAAAATGGTAAAAACACATTTAGATCAGATTGGTACAGAATATTAAATAAATATTTATGGCCTTATTTAAATTATTAAATGACTCATAAAATTGATTTAACTGTTTGTGCATTTTGTGGCATCATATAAGCATTAAACAACTAGTTTTTGTTGTTTGTTTGTTTTTGTAAGCATGCCGTGTATTATATATATGTTATTCATGATTTTATGTTTTAATTCATGTTGGTACATATTATATGTATTTTTAATGTTTATGGGCTGTATGACATAAAATTAAAAATGGCAAAATTAGAAATTATACTAGAGTTGATTTATGGCACAAATCTAACTAGTTTGTGTTTTGGGCTTTTAAGAGAACTTATTCAATAAGAGGATTTAGTCCATTGGGCTTCGGCCCAGGCCCATCATAGGGTCATCTCTTAAAGGTTCAAGTACATAATTTTTATTAATGGGCTTGGCTAAATTAATTAAAATTGGACTTTATTTGATCCATGAATGCTATGTATGTTTATTTGCTTGTTTGGTGTGATGAATGGATATTCATGGGCCCTGGGTTTTTGTAATTAAATATGGCCTGCGAGCCATTATGAATTATTGTAAAAGTTTTATTTATTTCTTAGAATAGAATTTACTTTAAGACTTTGTAAATCAAGACGAAGCCCACCAGAGTGGAGAAGCCCAACTCGAAGATTCTTATGTAATAGTATAAAATCTTAGTTGTAGATTTTTGGGCCCATGTTTGTCACGCTTTACTTTATGCAATTATTTATATATGCATGCTATGAATGGATGACAAAGCGTATGCCATGTAAGCCATAATAAAATGAATTCTTAAAAATAGTAAGTCACAAAGTTGCCTTCCTAATTCGAAACATGTCAAGGCATCGATCATCGGTCACGTAGACTAGAAGTCCTAGATGCGGTCGATTATCTTTGTGAGGCATGGGTTGAGAATGTAGGTTGGACTTAATATGGAAAGGGATGCCCGGACCTAGGCAACTAATAAATGGGTTTGTGCTATAACATCTTAAGATGTTAGTCCGTTTGATCCAAGAGTCATGTACGAGACATGACTGGAGTTTTTCCTACCTAAGTAACTTAACTTGTTAGGTGTACAAGCTCAGCTTGACTAATAAGATGTTGTGAAAAGTGGATCTTGGCCCACATTAAATCACTAACGCGAATTATTTAAAGGGATATTAATTCAGTTTGTGGGATTATAAATAAGACCTCAATTAATCTTGCTAAATTTTATTATAGATTGGAAATGGCATCTTCAAACAACAATTTCTCATTGTGATCGGTCCTTGAAAAGGACAAATTGAATGGCACCAATTTCATAGACTGGTCTCGAAACTTAAAAATAGTTCTTAAGCAAGAGAAAAAGTTGTATGTTTTGGATGCACCTTTACTTGAAGAACCTGCTAGGAATGCCTCTGCGGTTCAAAAGGAAACTTTTGAGACCAAAGAGAGCGACTCCAATGATGTGACCTGTCTGATGCTGGCCACTATGGTTCCTGACTTGCAAAAGCAATTTATGGACCAAGAAGCTTATGCGATCATGGTGCACCTCAAGGAGATGTTCCAAGAGCAAGCTCGTCACGAGAGGTTCATGATAATAAAGGCCTTAATTTCTTGTAAGATGGTTGTGGGTACTCCTGTTAGTACCTATGTACTCAAGATGAAAGGGTATCTTGCAACTCTTGAGAAGCTTGAGGTACAAGTGCCAAAGGAATTGGCCATTGACTTGATCTTAGGATCATTGACTAATGATTATGATCCATTTGTGATGAATTATAACGTGCATGCAATGAACAAGTCAGTCACTGAGCTCTATAGGATGCTTAAGAATGCTGAAAGAACATTCGAAAGACCAATCCCGTATTATTGGTTCAAGGGGGCATTAAAAAGGGACCCGCTAAGGGAAAGAGAAAGGGAAAGGCAAAACCCAAGAATGACTTGGCTCGATTCAAGTCAGTTGGGAGTGCACCTTAGGCCCAATCCAAGCCCAAGGCGCAAAAGCTAAAAGAGAGTGAGAGCACTTGCTTCCATTGCAACAAGATAGGGCATTGGAGGAAGAATTGCGCTCTCTTCATGGAAGAACAAAAGAAGAATGGAGCCAAGGCATCCAGTTTTGGTATTTTTGTTGTTGAGATTAACCTTTCTATTTCTACCACTTGGGTATTGGATACCGGTTGTAGTTCTCACATTTGTTCAAATATGCAGGGGCTAAGAAATAGGCGGTTACTTGGAAAGAATGAAGTGGACCTCCGTGTGGGGAATGGAGCACGAGTTGCTGCTATGGAGATAGATGACTATCAACTCACTTTACCTTCCGGACTTTGTTTGATTTTGAAAAATTGTTATTATGTGCCTGCTATAAGCAGAAACATTATTTCAGTTTCATGTTTGGATTTGGATGAATTTGATTTTGTTATTAAAAATGGCAATGCTCATATTCGTCGCCAAGGCATTTCTTATGGCAATGCCATGTTGTAAAATGGCCTTTATATCCTTGATCTACAAAACAAAGAGTCCATATACAACATTAATACAAAGAGGGTTAAATCAAATGAAATGAACCCTACTTACTTCTGGCATTGTCGTTTAGGGCATGTAAACGATAAACGCATTTCAAGACTCCACAAAACTGGAGTGCTTGGTTCATTCGACTTAGAGTCTTATGATACATGCGAGCCATGTTTGCATGGAAAATGATAAAGAGTCCTTTTAACAAGAAAGGTGAAAGACTAATGGCTTATTGGAACTAATACATACCGATGTATGTGGACCATTAAGTACACAAGGTATAGGTGGTTTTAGCTACTTCGTGACTTTCACAGATGACTTCAGTAGATATGACTATGTCTATCTAATGAAGTACAAATCTGAAACTTTTCAGAAAATCAAAGAGTTTAAGAACAACTTAGAAAAACAACTTGGCAAAAGTATAAAAGCCATTCGATCAGATTAAGGTGGCGAATACTTAAGCCAAGAGTTTGACAGTCATCTAAAAGAGTGTGGTATTATTTCACAGCTCACTCCTCCTGGAACACCACAATGGAATGGTGTGTCCAAAAGGAGAAATCGAACTTTGTTGGACATATTTTAATCTATGATGAGTCAAGCAAATCTTCCTGTCTCTTTTTGGGGTTATGCATTAGAAATTGCTGCGTTTCTACTAAACAGGAGTCCAACTAAAGTAGTTGAGAAGACACCATACGAGGTATGGACTGGGAAAGAACCCAATATATCATTTCTCAGGATTTGGGGCTGTGAAGCACATGTTAAGAAATTAACATCTGACAAACTAGAGTCCAAATCCACTGTCTGCTTGTTTGTGGGTTATCCCAAAGAAACAAAGGGATACTACTTTTTCTCACAAGCCGAGAACAAAGTATTTCTTACTCCCAAATATGTTTTCTTGGAAAAGGAGTTCCTTCTCAAGAAAGAAAGTGGGAGTAAAGTAGAACTTGGAGAAATTCAAGCGCCACAAACGCCTATAGAGGATGAGTTGGAAATGGGATCAAGTTCACAACCAGTTGTGGAACAAGAACCCATTACACAAGAACCTAGAAGGTCCGGTAGGGTATGTCAGGAGATTGAGAGATATGGATTTCTAATTACTGACAGTAACACTATTGAGTTAGTAGATCGTGAGGATCCTACTACCTACCGAGAAGCTATTGAGAGCCAAGACTTGAAAAATTGGCTTGAAGCCATGAAATCCGAGATGCAATCAATGTACGATAACCAGGTTTGGACCTTGGTTGATCCACCGGAAGGTGCTAAGGTAATTGAATGCAAGTGGCTATTTAAACTCAAAGCTGATAAGACCTGCAAAGGTAGACTAGTAGCAAAAGGTTTTCGACAAACTTATGGTGTAGACTATGACGAGACCTTTTCGCCTATAGTCATGCTCAAGTCCATTAGGATCTTGCTTGCCATAGCTGCATATCATGATTATGAGATATGGCAAATGGATGTCAAAACTGCTTTCCTCAACGAAAATTTACTTGAGGATGTGTATATGACACAGCCTAAGGGTTTTGTCAATCCCAAGCATCCTAAGAAGGTTTGCAAGCTTCAAAAATCCATTTATGGATTAAAGCAAGCATCCAGAAGTTGGAATCTTCGTTTTGATGAGGCAGTTAAAGAATTTGACTTGATCAAGAATGAAGATGAGCCTTGTGTGTACAAGAAGGTTAGGGGGAGCATAGTAGTATTTCTGGTCCTATATGTGGACGACATCCTTCTCATTGGAAATGACATTCCAACATTGCAAAAGGTTAAGTAATGGTTGGGAAAATGTTTCTCAATGAAAGACTTAGGTGAAGCCGAGACAATACTTGGTATTCGAATCTATAGAGATAGATCGAATCGGCTTTAGGGACTAAGTCAAAAAAAGTACATAGACAAAGTACTAAAGCATATTTTAGTATGGGAGACTCAAAGAAAGGGTACATACCTTTGGCTTTGGGAGTTCCTTTGACTAAAGAACAGTTCCCTAAAACCAAAGAGGAAAGGGACAACATAAGTAAAATCCCATATGCATCTGCTATTGGATCTATCATGTACGCTATGTTGTGTACTAGGTTGGATGTTACTCATGCACTAAGTATAAACAGTAGGTTTCAGCAAGACCCTGGTGAGAAGCACCGGTCTGCTATAAAAGGAATTCTAAAGTACCTACGAAGGACTAAGAATCACTTCTTGGTGTATGGTGGTCAAGAAGAGCTCGTCATACAAGGTTATGCCGATGCTGCCTTTCAGACCAGCACTCAGGATTTTAGATCATAATCTGGGTTTGTTTTTGTTTCGAAAGGTGGTGCTGTCAGCTAGAGAAGCTCGAAGCAAGAGACCGTTGCTAACTCAACTACAGAATCTGAGTATATTGCAGTAAGTGAGGCTGCAAAAGAGGCTGTTTGGATTAAAAATTTAATTTCTGGATTAGGAGTTATCCCAAGCATCCTAAATCCATTAGAAATTTTTTGTGACAACAACGGGGCCATCACACAGGCCAAGGAGCCCCGGTCACACCAAAAATCCAAACACATACTCAGGAGGTACCACCTGATCAGAGAAATCATTGATCGTGGGGACGTCAAGGTTAGCAAGATAGCAAGTGAAGATAATGTAGCATATCCTTTGACGAAACAGTTGCGTCCAAATCTGCACGAAGCTCATTTGAGAGCATTCGGTCTTAGGGTTATGCCCAATTGGGACTAGTGCTAGTGGGAGATTGTTAGTGTAAGCCCTAACCCCAATACATTGTAATAAAACACTTTAGTTAATAAATGAGGCATTTGTTTTATCTATTATATTCCTATGCATATCAATTGATAGAACTATCCAAGAATTTTGTTTCAGTTTAAGTTATCATGTGTGAGGCACATGGTTGTAAGACCTTGAAACAAAAGAGACTTCATTCTAAATATCCCTAGTCAGTCATTGTTATGGGAATAACAAATGAATTAAGACTAGTATGCTTTCTCTGATAAGTTGAGTTCTGCCTTACGGATCATAAGGACAAGAGTGTCAATTAGAGATCATAGATATATGTTTAGAACATGGTATCTGAATTCGATCCACTCATGAGAACACTACATGGTACAAATCATAAGTGTTTCTCATATGCAAGTTTTGTATCGGAGTTCTTAGACCTAAAATATCTATGAAACTCTTTATGAATTACTGTATACTTTGACATACACCTAACGTGCTCGTAACAGAGTGAGAAGTACGGGTATGCTTGGGTATACATTGATTCATTTTAGAGAGCATGAGAGAAGTGAGGGGATTACCCCTCTTTATAAGAGAGAAAATATCATCGGCCACTTGATCAGTGAACTGAGAAGTGTATGGCCATACCGAGATGAAATAATGAGTAATCATTATTTATTTAAGAGTTCAGTGTCACTGGAATATCAAGAAAGGAATTAATATATATAAGGATGACTAGTTCCATGCCTTATATTAATTCTGATATTTATGGGTAAGGGACTATGCAAAATTGCATTAGGTCACTAAATGCCATTTGCATTTTTATTTAATTTGGAATGCTATAATATCTTGCTAGAGAATATATATAGCCTTTGAATTAATTTATTAATTCATTGCCAATATTAAATGGACCTATAGGATCGCACAAAAAGCATTGGGCTTAAAATATTTAAATGGTGTATTGGAAATTAATTTGGGCTTTTATTTAAAGTCGAATTAATGCATAAAATAGGAAAACAAATTTTTGCCTAAAACAGCAAAACTGTTAAGCTTTCATTTTTCCTAAAGGCAAATCTGTTCAGCTATTTTAGGCAAATCTGTGAAACAAGTTTTTTGCCTAAAACTGGCTATTTTAGGCAAATATGTTGAACTTTCATTTTGCCTAAAACAACTTCTTGTTTTAGGCAAATCTGTTAACAGTTGGTCACGAGAGAAATTTGTTGGCATGTGCTAGGTTTAATTTCAATTGATTAATTATCTATGTATAATTAAGTTAATTGAGTATTAAATCCTAATTTGTATTTAATCAAAATATAATACTTGAGAGGGAATTAAAGTAGCCAAAATTCAAACTAAAAATACTAGTTGAATTTGGCAACTTATCACCTTAAATAAGTAAGTTTGTTTTGATTAAATGACTAATGCCATATGAATTTAAATTCTAATAGAATTTAAATTAAGATATATCTCTTAATTAGGAAGTGATGGAGGCTGAAATTAATACTTAATTTTTGGCACTCACACTTGACCTAAATTAAGTGATATATATTAATGAATTAAATGAATAAAAGGGTATGTTGTTTTGCTCTTTTTCTCTCTTGGCAGAAATACTCAAGGGGAAAGAACTATTTCTTGTTCTCTTGTGTTCTTGGGTTGAAACAGTAACCTAAATGAAGAATAAGATTAGATCTTGTGGCTTCAAATCATTCCCATTGCCGAATACACAGTCATAGAGCTAGCACTCTTGATTTTAAGCTATCTTTGCAAGTGTGTGTGGGAGAATAGAGAGGAGTGGCATAAAGGTTGTTCCTTAGCATTGGTGGTGAAGATCTAAGGTGGACATATCCTTCTTGGTTGCTGGTCATCATCAAAATCAAGTTTTAAAGGCATCTAAAGTTGTAAGTTTTAAAACCCTAAAATTGCATGTTTCGATTCTTATCATGGAATTGTATGGCATGTATGATCAATTTTTTTTTTGTTTTTCTCTGCGTGAGCTTTATGTGTATACCATGTCATATTCCATCATGATTTACATATTTCTCCTCAGTCAATTTAATATTTTCCTCTTAACTGATCTTATGATAAATACTGCTTGAAATAAGAATTGCAGTCTACAGACGCAACTGAGAGGAAGATCAAATGTTATATATGAATAATTATTACAAAGTGGGGACAAAATTATTACAATGAAAAACTATACTTTTATGTTTACTATCTCTACACTAAAAGAAGGCCACGCAGTAGCTTCAGTAAGAGGTTTGGGAGATTCCATTGTTTCCCCAGAAGCATTCTCTGTCAATGAGAAAGTTACAGCCTCAGATCTTATCTTCGCACCGGTGTTTGGTTGAGGCAATGCAGGGTCTTCATTTCACGATCGTCATCGCTAGAAGGAGTGTAACACCCTTCTCGGAATAGTCCTTTTCGAAACAAAACTTAGCTGACGACAGTAAGTTTTTTTTTTGAACAATTCAAACCACTTGAAAATAATTTTACAAAAATTTCAAAATCAAATAACAGTCTTATAAACAATTAAAAACAAACATTGATCAACAAATCAAAACTTATACTAACCCATACATCCAAGAAAAATAAACATATAACCAAAATACCATTCAAACTTTTACCTTAATAGTCTAAGTATATAAATGCTAAAAGCTTACACCAACTAACAAAAAATCTTCTCTTCCGATCTGGACCTTCAATGTACTGTGCTCCCGCAACACTCTAGAATCTGAATGCAGTAAGCACTACGTGCTGAGCATTAAATATGCCCAGTGGTGACTACTAATCTAAGAATTTTTCAAGAATAAGCATAATTACATAATTTATGCTACTATTATTCTTATTTCATTTAACATTTTTTTTTTACTTTTATTAACATTAGTCATGTTATTAACTCATATTTTGGTAATCATTGTTCTTTATTTCCAAACTTTCAACTTTATCTTACAGTAACTTCTTAGGTAGATCAATATCAGATTTACCTTTTATCTTTACGTTAATCTTTACTATAACTTTTACTTTTTATCAATACTTTCATTTTATCTTTTAGCCATAGCAATTTAATTATCATTTCATTTAGCGATGTGTATTGGTACTCGTGTCTTTACTAATACCAAAATAAACTACTTTTAATACTTGCTTTACTGGTCAATTATTCAATCTATATTCTGACTTCACTTTTTACTATTTATTCTATTACTTTACTTTAATTTTGATCTAATAATTACATTACTATTAAAAGGCTTATAAGCTTCATCGCAAAGCGATATAACAATTTTGGAGTACTTTGCAGTCAAAACTTTCTTTTATTCTTTTATACATTTACCCATATTTAATTATCTAATTAAAACTTATATCTTTTACTTTTCCCTCATTACATAATTCTATGCCTTTATATCGTTTTACTTTTCAGGTAACTTATCTTTCAGAAAAGCATTACCTAAGCATTAAGTTCACTTTTTGTCACTATCATCACTTTTTAACTTTAAGTAGGAAAATTAAAATTATTTTTCAAACTTGTCATTATCTTTACAGTGGTAAATGGTACAAGAATTACTAATCAATTAAAATTATCTTTTTCACATAAAATAAGGTATATTTGAATTTCTTATAAAAGCTTAACCAAACATTGATTTAATATCTTATTCTTATAAAACATTTCTTTTTCTTTTTAAGTACACTTGTCAGAAACTTCTACAGATTTATTTCAACTTTGCATTCTCTTTTAAACGGATCGTTTTTCGATATAACTTTTATATCTTTTATATTCAGTTCAATTAAACGGTACTAATTTATTCATTTCAATGTGTCCCTAGTGCAATGTAACAGGTTTCCCACAAAGGATACTCAGGACTGGACCCGAAGGTCCCACAGAACAGATAGAGAAATGATCTCGAAAGATCAAGTCTCACAGAGCATAAACAAATACATTTTCACTTTTACTGAAGCTATGGAGATCAAAGATCCCGCCCATAGCTAAGCAAGTTGTCATGACTTACATCGCGGTCCAGAGGTGTCTCTATGGCTAGCCAATTATATTCAAAACAAGAATCATAATACCTGTCTATCGCTAAGGGCAAACATAATCAATCATATTTGTAAATGTTTTTGAACATTTAAAACTCTTTAATTTCTTTTTTTATTTGTTACTATACTTTATTCTGATCAAATGCACTCTTTTGTGCCTTTGACTAATCAATAGTTTTTTATCCTTTTATTCACTTTCTCTCTTTACAGTCACTTTTGCGAATTATTCTTCGATAATTCGCTCAGATACTCAAGCTTTTTAGTTCTTTATACAGATTCTGAATTATGAATTAAGACAGTATAATTCACAATTTTCTTTTATTCTTTTTGTATAATTCTTTACGAATTACTCTCTAACAATTCAATGGTTTACTTCTTTTTCTTTTACTGCTTAAACTTTTTAATCATTCGGTATGCCAACTTTTATTTCGTCGGCGAATTATTTTTATAAGCATTAACTCTTTTAATACTTTTTGTTGACTAATTTATTAAAATAAATTAGTCACGTCTTTATTTTTCTACTTTTAGTCAATTAGGAACTTTATTAATATCATTTATTATTTTAAGCCTCGAACATGCATAATTTGACTTTTCTATCGATTTATTCATTTCAAATGCATAATTACGATTTTACCATTATAATCATTTATTTTCATTTTTATTATATAATTTCTTCCATTATTCATCTTTTATTCTTTATTTTATCATTTTCGGGTAAAATTACATTTTGATCCTTAAACCACGGAAATTTTATCTTTCGAAACCGTTAGGCCTTCGAAATTACTATTTTACCCTTATTAAGTATTTCTTACTTACTTTTACGCGTTAATTACTTACTTTGGCAAAATTACCATTTTGCGCCAAAATTTTTATTTTCTTTCATTAAATTCTTTTTCTAGTTAAAACTCATTTTATCTTTCCTTTATTCACGTAGTAATTTATTTCCATCATTTTCATTTATTTATGAATTATTTATCAATAATTCATTATTTTTCTTATTTTCACTACCTAATAATTATTTCGAAGAATTCGTTGGTTGACCTTTTATTTCTTGTCATTGACAATAATTTACTTTCATATTAATTCATCATTCTTATCATTTTTATACAATTATGCATTAAAAATTCAATTATTTTCATTATACATATTCACATAAAAATTCCAATAAAATTCCAATAACTTTGATAAATTCTAATAAATTTTATTTATGCATTATTTATTGGTCATTGTCATTTTTCATCAAAATAATCATTTAATTCACAATAAATCACAATTTTCATTCAATACATACCCTATACATAACCTTTAAAATTTTCAAATAATTTCTAAATATTTTCTAAAAATTTATAGACATCAATTATCAAGTCTACAATTATTTTAAGCCAACATACATCATTTACATGCAAATTTCTCACCATTTTTCCTTATTATTATTTTCAGCCACAATAATTTTCTTCCTAAATATTTTTATTTCTTTCATTTTCACTTTCCATTCATCATTTCTCTAATCCAATTGCAATTATCCTAACATAATTGCATCAATTAACAATTTTACATATTTTTATTTTAGTTACATAATCAAGAAAACTTTATATTAAATGAGAAATTAAGGGATTTTGTAGTCATTTACCTCTTTCCATGCTTTAGCTTCCTAAGGCTTCCTTTTCCATGCCTTAAACCAAAGAAATCCCTCCATCACCATGAAGAAACCATGGGAGCCAAAATCTTCATCAAAGAAAACACTATGATATCAACCTTTTTAGCTCAATTAAACCACAAAAATGGATTCTAGGTACCTAAAACTACTTATAGGTACCCTTAAAAAAATTTAAAACCTTGAAAATCCGTTACCTCAATTTGACCCCTAAACCTTTCCCTCTTGATTTCTCTTGCTTCCTTCCTTCAAATCAAAGGCTTGAGGCTTGATTAATCATCTAGAGGGATGAAACTTTAATTTTTATGTTGGGAATTATGAGTAATTTGAAGTGGGGAAAGAAGAATTCAAGGAGAGAAGAGGAAGAGGGAATTTCGGCCAACTAAGGGGAGGAAGAGGAGACTAGCAAATTCTAGAGATCTCCATAGATTTTTCCTCTATTTATACCTCTCATGTGGGCTTAATTATGGGCTTCATTAATGGGCTTAGTCTAAATGTGAATTTAAGCCCATTTTAGTCCTAAACCAAAATCTCTCTCTTCCTCACTTCAAATCACTTAAATTTTGATTCCATAATTCCTAAAACATCAAAAATAGGTAGTACACAAATTTTCAGCTCAATCGAAGTCCGTTATCGATCCGATTTAAACTTATCAGTCCGATTCGATAACTGCCGGTGTCACCAAAAAATTCCATTCTCATTACCAAAATATTCTACATAAAAATTCATGTAGGCACGCAAAATCTGGTAATATTCAGAGTTTGTTTACTATTTTTAATTATTTATGTAAAATCAAGTCTCATTTCCTAGTAGGGAAATTGACTCGCTACATTTTTCGTATTTTTGACTTTTGGAGGCCCATTTGACCTCAAATTCACTTCAAATTTCAACTATAGGCTCACCATGACTATTACTTTCAAATGGTCCGGTAAAATATTTTTGACTTTCGGGTATCCTTTTAGGCCCGAAAAATACTATTCACTGCCGGAAAAGTACTATTCACGGCTAACCCGATGTTGAGGCCATTACAGGGAGGATCAGGCAAAACACCCGGATTATCCATCCAACTGAGATCAGCCTTAAGAAAATACCTATCGGCCTCATAAATTAGCCGAGTCAGCAACCTTCCCTAGGCTTCTCCTAGTCGATCCAAGATATCTTCCTTTTGGGTAGAAAGTTCTTCCTCAAGCTCCCTTCTCTACGCCTTCTCTTTTTTCAAGGCTGCTTGCAATGAATCCCGCTCCCCACGTAGAAGATCACGCTCGAATTCAGCCTTAAAGCATTCAGCAAGATAGATGGGTGCACTCGCCCCTCAGCCTGGTTACCTCTTCTTCGAATTTTTGCCCTAAGGCACTCTCGACTATCAAGCGAGCTACATCTCCTTTAAGGTGGTCGACCTCTTTCTGCCAAGCTTTCAAATCTTCATGAGAAAGACGAGCAAACTCCTTTTCAGCTTTTCAACTTTCGATTGGGCAAGAAGTGACTCCTTTCTCTTGGACTCATATTTGACTTTTACTTCTCTGCTAACCCGATCGGCATCCTCCCATCACCCTCGACAAAAGTTGACCACGCCGTGCAAGCGCAAACTCCTATTTATCAACTAAAATTTAGACAAGAAGAAGAAGAAGGGTTGAGTAATCAAGAAGATAATAGATAACGGGAAAAAAGTTCGTTTAGAGTGAATATTTTGAAAAAATACCTCCAGAATTTGATGTTGAAAAAGGCTGTATTCTCAGGAAAGTATGTTGGGATCTCCCATTGCCTTAAAATCACCCTTTTAGAGCATGCATCGGCACAAAAAGCTTGACACCACCCTATTTTTAATGGACCAGCCATCACTAAATTGACTTTTTAGAATTTCTTCCAGCAATGTGGCACGCCTTTCAGAAATTCTTGATGGGACGCTTCGAACGAACTCGTCCCGAAGGGGCTCTTTGCCCCTTGCGACAACCCTAGCATCCACAGTAGCCACTAGCTCGGCAGCTTTCCTCCTAGCTGCCTTTTCAGCTCTCTTTTGTGTAGTTTCACTTACTAGGGGCATGTTGGTTTTAGCTGACCCCGTTTGAGATAGAACCGGATGCTCTTCCTCTGAATCAATTTCGTTCCTCAATAAGAAATGCCGAAGGGGATGCTGACCCTTTGATAAAGGATGCATAGCAGTAGATACCGAAAGGGGCTGAAGGGGATGGGAGATCGAAGCACTGGCGAAGGACATGGAAGCTTGCACCTCTGAAGAAGACACAAACTTTCTCTTCTTTGACTTTCTCTCTTCCTTGGCTGCACGTTCTACCTTCATATTTGCCTTAGCTCAGTCAACCAATTGCTTAGCAACATCGTCTCCCTTAGCCATCAAGTTTGCAGTTGCGTCACAAAAATAAAAGATAAGTACTCTCTCCAGCCGCTTAGCAACATCGTCTCCCTTAGCCATCAAGTTTGCAGTTGCGTCACAAAAATAAAAGATAAGTACTCTCTCCAGCCGATGTAGATTTCATAAACATGCAATGCATGATGTTCAATATGCACTTAATTATGATGTTCATGATCTAAGTCTGAAGTCCCGATCAAATTGCCAAGGAGATAATTAGAATTATATGTTTTTCCGTGTCTTCGGCATCTCTCCTTACAAAGACCGACCGGACGTATGGTCTTTCAAAGGCAGCAGTTACATCCGATTAGATTATATACACGGCAAGTCCTATGTCAGTTCTTGAGGCAGAGCATTGATCTCTGTCCGTTCAAAAGACCAAGGGCAATTCTGTAGCATTCAGGAATCACAATTTCGAAGGCGTTAAGGGGAAGCCTTGACCCCGCACCCAAGCTCCATGAACGGCAAATAAGTCGCTCATTGTCTTCACAACCAAGAAGTCCCTAGGTCGTCGCCATGGACTTAAGGTAAGCCATTACAAGGATCTCTGTTGAGAAATCATATCGTAAAAAAATCTTAGCCATCTACTCCTATGTGAATTCTGAAGGGCGAGCTGCAGTCCTATAACCCTTCTAAGCTTCAAAAAACCCCCTGTTTATAGACTGATTGTTGCTCGAAATCATCTTTCACAGAAAGGGAGGAATAATGATGATGTTATGAAAAATGAAGAAAAAATTAAAAGGCAGGAATTGTCCACTTACTTGTGCAATATAATATCCTTGGGAGAAAACGCTAAAATCTCTGAATCTTCGAAGAAGTATGAAGCCAAAAAACTTTTTGTGTAGAAAAAAAGAAACTTCAAAAAGAGAATTTAGCAGAGTTCTGTTAAGAACTGATAAAAGGATGAAGAAGTTGCCCCAAAAATCACCTATTTATAGATTCAAAAACTTCTGGAACTCACCAAATGCCTCAACAATTGAATAATCACCACGCGTCTCCAAATCATTATGGCGGTTCTGAAAAATGAGGCATCGCCTTCAGCATGAGCATCGACAATAAATGCATAACGGCTGAAATGAACAGGCGCGACTTATCAAAT
The DNA here is from genome assembly GCA_037975025.1 of Excoecaria agallocha. NCBI lineage: Eukaryota > Viridiplantae > Streptophyta > Magnoliopsida > Malpighiales > Euphorbiaceae > Excoecaria > Excoecaria agallocha. Next base: position 15,408,874 of record CM075809.1, read on the forward strand.
TCAAGCTAAGTTGAAAGATCTCACCAAAATAATAAAGCAATACATCGCCCGATCAGATCCAATGGAGGGGGGACAAGTAATAACTATAAAAAATATATTTCCATAGGCCCAATTAGGTCGGCCTAACAACGCTTGGCAGGGCCCAAGCCCAATAGCAGAAAGGCAAAGCATGAGTTGGAAGATAGCACAGCAAGGCATGATGTCCGATCGGACTGATGGGACAACACGTCCTGTCAGCCCACTGACACAAGCCAACGCCCATACTCTCCACCTGCTCCCTATCACATCGCCGCTCACCTACTCCAATTGCCAGCTATCACTCTCCAAGGTACTTGAGTACCCCTCCAAGGAACTCCTATAAATAGCCTAAAATATAATGGCTCCAGGTATTGAATATCTGAGTCTCTCTCTCTCTCTCTAAGCATTATTTCTCTAAAAGCTACTAACTTAAGCTTCGGAGTGCTAACGCCTGAGTCCGATCGGGCACTCCTTGCAGGTCTATCCATCCGACCGGCCCTTCAACTGCCAACTGTACTTCTTACAAGATAAAGACATTTTAAACTTTATCAATTAGTATGTATATGTGAAAATTTATGCTGTTAGTGCTTGATGCGTGAAAAATTCATGAATTGGATCTAAACAAACAGCTATTGGGTTGGTATATGGAAAACTCATGAACACATCTAGACAAGAATCTTTTTAAAATTTTTTATTTGTTTTGATAAAAATTCTATTTTTTTCCAAATATATCGTTGAGTTAAAATTAAGATGTAACAATCTATATGTCTTTTTAAATTCCTTTACACATTATCTTTCACAACATCAATTTTTTTGTGAATATTTTTTAATAGGGGTGAGAAAAAAAAAACTGAAAACTTGTTTAATTACAAAATCGGTTCGAAATTAAACTGATTTTTTCGATTAGCCAATCCGATGAACTCAGTTTCGATTTTTATTTTTTATTTTTTTTTATTTTGGTTTTAGTTTTTGGATATCGATATATATATATGGCTTAATTTTTTTTTTCTTTGAAACTTACATAAAGTGATAGTTTAAAGTACATTTAAATTATACGTTTTAGTTTTGTATTTTTCTATAAAATTTATATAATAGTTTAAACTATATTTAAATTATATCTTTCTCTTTAATTATATAAAATAATATTTATATGGAATAACCGATTAATTATATATATATATATATATGTGTGTGTGTGTGTGTGTGTGGGTGGGTGTGTGTTATTTTTATGATATATATTGGTGTCCATATTTTATTTAATAGTATTTATTTATATTTTAGAATCTATATTTTAATATTTAATATTGTCCAAATTTTTTTTTTGATTTAGAAATAAGCTTGTTAATTTCCAATAAATATCAATCTATTTTATAATACTAGCTATAATTTTATTAAATATAAAATTTGGCTAGTATATTATATTTATTTTGTAATTTTTATTTTGAATTATTTTATATATTTGAAATTAAATTGAATTTTGATTATTTTTTTTTGTAATTTTATGTTATAAATTATAATAATTAATAGAAAAATATTACTTAACCAAGTTGAAAAAATGACACCGATATATTAATTATCCAAATATAATAGATTGACTAATAATTAATAATTTTAAAAAATCGATATTAATCAACTAATTAATTTTTTTTATTAATCGACTAATTAACAGTATACTTTTCTTAACTAGACTCTATAAATAAATAGCTTATATAGCTTATAAAAAAATAGCTTATATAAATTAAAAGACATGAGATTGAAAATGAAGACTACAATGCTGTCCACGACACACATTAAGAAAAACTGTTATTAAGACGGAACTTTTTTATTTAGTATCGAATTTTTCCGTAGCTAAATAACTAGAGTGGATACATAATTAGTATTGATGGTAATTTATACTATTAGCAATTGGTCTATGAAAAACACATTAATCAAATCTAAACGATTCTTTATTGGCTTAGCGTATGAGAAACTTACGAACAAGTTTAGGCATGAATCTTCCTAAAATTTTAATATTTTTTTTATAAAAATTATAAATTATTTGCAAATTTATCAATAAGTTAAAGTCAACAGGTGACAATCCATGTATCTTTCAATTATTTTATATATTTTCATCCTTGACATCAATTTCCTTACGAATATTTTTTAAATGTCTTTTACAAAATTCATAGTATATAAGATTAAACATGAAAGACTTCAATATTGTCCACAACACAAACACAAGATGAACACTATGTCTATTTTCTTGTGAATATTTTTCAATGACTTTGCAAAATTAACAGCATACTTTTCTTTACTAGGCTCTATAAATAGCTGATAAATTTCCCATTAATGAAACTATGAGATTGAAAAATGAAGACAGCAATATTATTTTCAGTAGTTTTGTTTCTCTTTTTAGCAGAAACATCATCAAATCAAGTTCTTGATAACTTTTTACAATGTCTACCTAATCAAATTCAGCACACTCTACCAATCCAAGATGCCATTTATACCCAAAACAACACCTCTTTCCAATCCATTCTCAATGCGTACATAAAAAACCGCAGATTCTTAACCCCAAAAACCACCAAACCTGTTGCTATCATAACAGCACTGCAAGAGTCTCATATTCAAGCAACCATTAACTGTGCAAAGGATCATGGCTTCCAAATCAGAATTCGAAGCGGCGGCCATGATTTCGAAGGCCTTTCTTATACCTCCAACACCCCATTTGTCATTCTTGACATGTTTAATCTACGGTCTATAGATATAGATCTGGCTTCTGAAACTACATGGGTTCAATCTGGAGCGATTCTTGGTGAACTTTACTATGATATTGCTAAGAAGAGTAAAGTCCATGGCTTTCCTGCTGGAGTTTGCCTTTCACTCGGAGTTGGAGGTCACTTTAGTGGAGGAGGGTACGGAACTTTGATAAGAAAGTATGGTCTTTCTGTCGATAATATCATTGATGCCCTAATTGTGGATTTTAATGGTAATATTTATGACAGAAAATCCATGGGGGAGGATCTGTTTTGGGCAATTAGAGGAGGTGGGGGTGCTAGTTTTGGGGTTATTCTGGCCTGGAAAATCAAACTGGTTCAAGTACCAGCCAAAGTGACTGTTTTCACAGTGAAAAGAACTTTAGAAGCAGGTGCTACAGATATATTTTACAAATGGCAACAAGTTTCTACTGTGATAGATAAAGAAGTGTTCATTAGAGCACAACCAGAGATTGAAAATCCAAGCAATGAGACTGCAAAAAAGACTGTTCGAATCAGTTTCATAGGCGAATTCTTAGGGCAAAAAGGAAAGCTTGTATCTTTGATGAAAAAGAAATTTCCCCAATTGGGTTTGAAGGTAGAAGATTGTGAAGAAATGAGTTGGGCTGAATCCACCTTGTATTGGGATAATTTTCCCAGTGGAACATCTCTTGAAGCCATGAGGAATCGGACAATACCAGCGCAAGTGTTTGTCAAAAGCAAATCTGATTATGTGAAACATATAATTTCCAAAAAAGATTTGGAAAAGATATGGAAAATGTTTATGGAAACTGAAGGAATGCTTTTGCAATGGAACCCTTATGGGGGAAGAATGCAAGAGATTTCAGACACCGAAACTCCATTTCCACATAGAGCTGGGTACTTATTCAAGCTTCACTACTTAACCCTATGGTCTGAAGAAGGAACAGAAGCCATTGATCGCCACATCCACTTAGCAAGAAAAATGTATGATGGAATGGCTCCTTATGTGTCCAAGTATCCACGAGAAGCATTTCTTAACTATAGAGATCTTGATATTGGAAGCAATCCAAGCAATGAGACCAACTTTCTGAAAGCTAAAGTTTATGGGAGCAAATATTTCAAGAACAACTTTTTAAGGTTGGCAAAAGTGAAAAAGAGAGTGGATCCTCTCAATTTCTTCAAGAATGAGCAGAGTATTCCACCTATTCCAGCGTGAAGAAAAGGATTCTGAATTTGTACTAGAAGTTGTTCTCTTTATATCTAAGTTATTTCTTTGTTACTTTTTTTTTTTTTCATTTTCTACAGTTGATTTGTATTAAATATATATTGATATGGGTATATAAATAAATGGGGACAAGTTAATAGAGATTTTATGTTTGAGACTTCAATGATAAAACAAAAGTCAATGGTTAAAATGCAATTATATTGTTTGTTTTGAAGCAGTAGGCTTTTAGGTGATAAGGATTAAGGAGAGTGTTCCACATGTCCTATTTTGAAATTAATTTAAGGCTACTTGGCTATTTTAAATATTGATTATTAAATAGACGAAGAAATACTCCTTGAGGATGTAAGTCATCAGCAACAAAATGTTACTTATGATCAAATTCAGAAGCCAAAAGCTACAAAGCTAAAGTTAATCTCTAAAGAGAAAGCAGGAGATTTTAGAAGCCTCTAAAATAAGGAAACTTGTTGCCTAAGTTGGGTTTAAATAAATTTTATCAACCTTATGCATATTAACAATTACCCCACTTCTTATTTAACCAATTTTGCTTAAATGGCAATTTACCATTTGTTTAATCTCTAAATTTACTTAAATTCGATTTATACAATACAGTTAAAGGCAGATGATATTTTCAGTTCAGGGGCTTATTTAGTTTTCAGTTATTTGTAATAAATAGTTAGAGGATCGTAAAGTTAGTTGTAATATACCCATTATCATTTGGGCTGAAGCATGGACTTTTGATGCTTAGTGAAGTAGCATCTGGTACATAATCAAAATAATTGATAGCAATCAAACATTCACACCTAAAATTAGAAGTGGGTTGGATGGGTTATAATTATTTTTTCTTCTAATTCATCTAAATTTTTAAATGCATTGAACTCAACCCAAATTAGATGGATTATGAACTAAATTTTTTTATTTCGGGTTGGTTAGTTTATGTTTGTATTTATTTTAAGTTTTATATTATCTTTTTTGTTTATTTTTGAAATAATATTGATAATGAATATGAATAATATATACTTATTAATAATCGAATTTAGTATGGCATCTGGCAGGCGGGGTCTCAGCAATTGGGCCAAGCGAAACAACATCACATGAATCTCTTTGTGGATCACTTTTCCTAGTCGCATAACCCAAGAAGAGGCATTGTCTCAATGAGCATGCAATAAAGTGTAAACAAGGCTCTTGCACACACATCCGATATCGGTTTGCTTCCTCCACTGCACACATGGGGCTAGTCAAAATGTGTAATGACAACGAGAAAACTGAAAGCGAGATTGTAGGCGAGTTGGTTAAGCTGCGGATATATATATATATATTGGATGATGAAGTATCTAATATCGTGACGTAGAATTTTAAAGTAAAGTAAGAAACAAAACCAAAAAAGCTTACATGCAATTGAAAATAGTTATTAGAAATTGGATTAATGGTTGGCTTATATAATAAGTCATAACCCACATACATATTTTTAAAAATGTTAGAATGAGTTGCATATATTATAATAATCTACTATAATTGTAAGAAAATTTGGTTAAGTGAGTTGGGTTAGATGGGTTAAATGGGTTATATCAAATTTGAACACCCCTACCTAAAATTCGGAAAACACCTAGCAATAAGCAAAGGGAAAATAAAACTCACCTAAAAATGGTGATATCAGTACTTTGCCTCGCTATATCAATAAGTCCATCATCGTAATCACAAAGGCTGCATCGATCAATCCAAATGTGCTTAGAATTGGGTTTTATAAGAGGATATGTACACTCAAGTATGAAGAAAGATTAATAGAACCAGAAACTTCAAAAACAATCTATAACAGTTCTCTTCTCCTGCAGCCCTCATGAAGTGATCCAGGACCATCATCTACATACCAAAAGATTAGCATTTTAAATTACCAAATGCACCCAATACACAATACACTTGATAAAAGATCCAAACACCAAAATAAAGAAAAATGAAAATTCGAAGCTAAATCACTTAGCAATCTACATTTCTAGAAATAATAACTATCGTTTAAACCTGAAATAATCCCAATATTATTTTAGAGAATTCCCAATTCAATTCTCCCAATTTAAGCATAAACAAAATGGTATATCTAGTATACCAAATTTCAAAACATGTTTACAGTCTAAAATTAGATATAGTATATCAAATTTCTTAGTATACCTGATATATCATCCGGTATACCAAATTTTAGAACATGATTTATAGTCTAAAATTTGTTATATCGGACGATATACCTGGTATACCATCCGATATACCAAATTCGAGAATGTTCTGAAATTTGGTATACCGGAGGTATACCAGATATACCGCCCGGTATACCAGGTATACCGTCCAGTATACCAAATTTCAGAACACATATATACTCTATCCTTACTATTTCATTTTCTTTCTCTCTATTTCCCCTTCGCTTCAATTTTAATTTTAGGATCAATTAATCTCTCATTATATGTGCAATGATAGATTAATACTACAAGATACATGGTAAAGATATCTTGCAAAGCTCTAAATTTTAGTTGCATATAATATAATTCACTCGACTACTAGAAGGCTTTTATGTACACTATATTCAAACGCAGCCTTGAGGAAAACCTATACAATAAATAATCCAAATAGAGTTTTTATGAATGAACAATAAGCCACATGGTTGAGCTAAGATGTATCAGACATGAAAACCAAAGGCATTCAATAAAATCCTCATTGTTGGTTGAAAAACGCAAAAAATAAATAAATATATATATATATATATATATTATATATATATATATATATATATATATATATATATATATATATATATATATATATATATATATATATATATATATATATATATATATATAAGTTTTCCAACAAAAACATCCATGAACACCTAGAAGAGTCGGTTATCAAAAATTATTTACAACACAAACCTAACTTCAAAATTTATTTGCACTTTCTAGTAATACAGACCTTTTGAGATCTCCAAAGCAATAAAAAAAAAGCTCAAGAAAGAACCTTTTTGCTTCTCGTTCCTTTGCAAGAGCCACTTCTATCTTAAATAGCTAAGGTAACTCAATATATAGTTATCATAAGTTTATGAAACTATTGACATGTATCTCAGTCAAAATGGATACAAGCATCCAAAAGAGAGATAAAAAAGGTTCTGTAAATATTTTTAATTGGCAACTATTAAAATTTTAAGTTTGTTTGCTATACAAATAGAAGTGAGCAATTAAATTAAAATCCCACCCACAATCTAAAAGGTTCTGTAAATATTTTTACCAGTCACAAATATTATTAATCAGTTACAATCCTGTGAATGAATGAATAAATAATTTGAAAAAACTTAATTATGTTATGCATAACATAAATAATTCAATATGAAAGCCAACAAAATTTACAGAAAGATAAAACAATCCAAAGAAATAAGAGGATTGTCAATGTCTTCCATGGGAACAGAGTGAGTAAAACCTGTGAATGAATAAATAAATAATTTGAAAAAACTTAATTATGTTATGCATAACATAAATAATTCAATATGCAAGCAAACAAAATTTACAGAAAGATAAAACAATCCAAAGAAATAAGAGGTTTGTCAATGTTGTCAATGGTCCTGGGGAACAGAGTGAGTATCATGGTGATGAGCTATTGCTTCTTTGACTACAACTTCGTCAATTTTAAAACTTATCTGATGAATACAAGTCTCTCTGTTAACATTCTTTAAACAAGAATGAATATGATGACTCGAATTCACCAAACAATGACTTAAATTCTCCATTTTTAGAGATGAACCAGTAGAATTATTACCTCTACTTTTTCTTCCACTATCTCCATTACTAAGTCTCTCCTACTAGGAGATGGTGACCTCAAACTTCTACTTGAAGTTAATTCGCTCCATTTCTCTACGAAAGCTCTTCTACCGATTAATAGTAGTTGACGAGTTAGAACGAATCCTTTTCTGGGGCGTTGATGCATTTAACCTTGGTTGGATTGGGTGTTTTAGCTATGGCAAGTCTAGTTTTTCGAGGAACAACCAATTGGAAACATTTTTGATATAACAAAAGAGGGTATTTTTAAAAACAAAAAATAAAATAAAAGGTAATTTTAAAATTTTAAATAGAATGGACGTATTTTTAAAAATTAGGGTTAAAAAAGTGATATTTGATGTAAATTCCTCTTTACTTTAAAACAATCCTAATATTGTTTTGGGATTTGCCGAAAAATGAACCAAAAGTTATCGACTCTTTTTAAAATTATCCCATTCCTTTTTGCAATCCATCTTCTCCTTATAAACGGTTTGAGTCCATATACCTATATATATATCAAGATATATCAAAGTGCAAGTTAAAAATTGGAACATTTGAAATTAGTATTCCAAAAGGCACATACATATTGATAAACTAAATGTAAGCCAAAATTTCAACAATTCAGTTTGATATACCAATAAACCTTAATATATATATAGGTATATCAATGATAGAAAAGTTAACATGGTAATTCAATACATCAATTGGTTATACATTGGTAGATTGAAATATACCAAATTCAAGATAAAAATTTCAACAATATAGTTTGTTATACCTATAAGTATAGATAGATATACATAGGTATGGACCGACAATAAGAATGCAACATCATTAAAATGTTGAGATTTTGACCACAAGATGTCATTAGGCTTACAACAAACCACAATAAAAATAAATGAATATGAAGAAATTAATTAGGGTTAATTACAAATTAAGGCCTAGACTATAGTATACCTTACAATATTAGACCCCATCTTCAAAATTTTATAATGTCAATCCTCAACTTCAACTCTCCTTTAAATTGAGAGACTTTATCGCTATTTTGTCACTATTTAAAAGAAAATGATGGGATGGCGATAGAATAGCGACAGAGTTCCTCAATTGAAAGAGAAGCCGAAATTGGGAGTTGACATTGTAAGATTTCGAAGATGGGATCTATCATTGTAAGGTATCCTATAGTTGAGGCATTTTTTGTAATTAACCCTAATATTTAATAAGATAGTCTTATTCTAAGGTGTTCCACTCTCATATCGATCAGGGGTTATAGGGGTGTTACAAAACTAGAGTATACATATGCACCTATGTATACCTTACGAAATTTACTTGAAATTGTTTTTTTGTTAATACATATATTTAAAAATATAGTGTTTAACTTGATCCAATGCTTATTGGGGGTATGTACCGCTCTATTCTGTCATTTCCCTTTCAATAGCAATAGAATCCTTCAATTGAAAGGGGAGTCGAAGTTGGGGAATGATATTGTAAAATTTTAAAGATGAGGTCCAACATCGTAATGTACCCTACAGTCTGGGCCTTAATTTGCAATTAACCATAAATATTATTCCCAAATCAAGTTAAACATAATTAAACAACATTCATAAATTCTTTATGTTATATTTGATCATGCCTTTTATCATTAAGTTTATTCTTCTCAAGTATAAATGGCACTTACATATATATAATATATATATATATATATATATATATATATATATCAAAAATTACTTATAACGTATTTGACATTACATTTAAGTTGGGATCCCATATACTTATACATATACAATGCTTAACATCTATGCATTACAAAAGTTTATACTCAAAAAGTAAACATGAGCTTTCCACTAGTGGCCCGCAGATGTTCATTTTAGGAACCCTACACTTCTACAACTATATACCTATACGAAAAAATACTCATGTTGAGCAATGGATTAGTGGAGAACAAAATAATGCTAATTGACTTCTTGATGAAGTCAAAGATACAAAAGACACACGTACATCACATAATACTAAGGACATTCAATATCTTTCATTTCATTTCATTTTTACATATGCATTAGTTAAGCATAAATATCACAACAACAATATGAATTAATAATGTCAATGATTCACTAATTCAAAGTCACTTCCGCTAACAATTTCTTATCACTTTAATTCAATTAAAAGCCTTTATATTGCTTGTATCCTCATTAGG
>CM075809.1:15419009-15535733 GCA_037975025.1 Excoecaria agallocha
GTAATATAACATACCATTCGGCCACAACATTGTTAGTGTAAGCCCTAGCCCCAATGCATTGTAACGAAACACTTGAAATTTATAAAATGAGGCATTTGTTTTATCTATTGTATTCCTGTGCATATCAATTGATAGAACTATCCAAGAATGTTGTTTCAGTTTAAGTTATCATGTGTGAGGCACATGGTTGTAAGACCTTGAAACAAATGAGACTTCATTCTAAATATCCCTAGTCAGTCATTGTTATGGGAATAACAAATGAATTAAGACTAGTATGCTCTCTTTGATAAGTTGAGTTCTGTCTTACGGATCATAAGGACAAGAGTGTCAATCAGAGATCATAGATACATGTTTAGAACACGGTATCTGGATTAGATCCACTCATGAGAACACTACATGGTACAAGTCATAAGTGTTTCTCATATGCAAGTTTTGTATCAGAATTCTTTGACCTGAAATCTCTATGAAACTCTTTATGAATTACTGTGTACTTTGACATACACCTAACGTACTTGTAACAGAGTGACAAGTACGGGTATGATTGGGTATGCATTGATTCATGTTAGAGAGCATGAGAGAAGTGAAGGGGTTACCCCTCTCATTAAGAGAGAAAATATCATCGGCCACTTGATCAGTGAACTGAGAAGTGTATGGCCATACCGAGATGAAATAATGAGTAATCATTATTTATCTGAGAGTTCAGTGTCACTGGAATATCAAGAAAGGAATTAATATATATAAGGATGACTGGTTCTATGCCTTATATTAATTCTAATATTTATGGGTAAGGGACTATGCAAAATTGCATTAGGTCACTAAATGCCATATGCATTTTCATTTAATTTGGAATGCTATAATATCTTGCTAGAGAATATATATAGCCTTTGAATTAATTTATTAATTCATTGCCAATATTAAATGGACCTATAGGATCGCACACAAAGCATTGGGCTTAAAATATTTAAATTGTGTATTGGGAATTAATTTGGACTTTTATTTAAAGTCAAATTAATGCATAAAATGGGTAAACAGATTTTTGCCTAAAACAGCTAGCTATTTTAGGCAAATCTGTAAAAATAGTTTTTTTGCCTAAAACAGCTTGACTGTCAAGGTGCGATTTTGCCTAAAACAGCTGTTAAGCCACGATTTTGCCTAAAACAGCTAGCTGTTTTAGGCAAATCTGTGAAACGAGTCTTTTGCCTAAAACAGCTAGCTGTTTTAGGCAAATATATTGAACTGTCTTTTTGCCTAAAACAGCTTGCTGTTTTAGGCAAATCTGTTAACAGTTGGTCACGAGAGAAATTTGTTGGCATGTGCTAGGTTTAATTTCAATTGATTAATTATCTATGTATAATTAAGTTAATTGAGTATTAAATCCTAATTTGTATTTAATCAAAATATAATACTTGAGAGGGAATTAAAGTAGCCAAAATTCAAACTAAAATACTAGTTGAATTCGACAACTTATCACCTTAAATAAGTAAGTTTGTTTTGATTAAATGACTAATGCCATTTGAATTTAAATTCTAATAGAATTTAAATTAAGATATATCTCTTAATTAGGAAGTGATGGATGCTGAAATTAACACTTAATTTTTTGCACTCACACTTGACCTAAATTAAGTGATATATATTAATGAATTAAATGAATAAAAGTGGATGCCGTTTTGCTATTTTTCTCTCTTGGCCGAAATACTCAAGGGGAAAGAAATCTTTCTTGTTCTCTTGTGTTCTCGGGCTGAAACAGTAACCTAAAGGAAGAACAAGATCAGATCTTGTGGCTTCAAATCATTCCCATTGCCGAATACACAATCATAGAGCTAGCACTCTTGATTTTAAGCCATCTTTGCAAGTGTTGGTGTGTGAGAATAGAGGGAGTGGCGTAAAGGTTGTTCCTTGGCATTGGTGGTGAAGATCTAAGGTTGACATATCCTTCTTTGTTGCTGGTCATCATCAAAATCAAGTTTTAAAGACATCTAAAGTTGTAAGTTTAAAACTCTAAATTTGCATGTTTCGATTCTTGTCATGGAATTGTATGGCATGTATGATAAAAATTTTTGTTTTTCCGCTGTGCTATCATCACATTCATACCATGTCATATTCCATCAGTGGTATCAGAGCCTAAACATGCTTATTTTAGTGCTTTAGATGCATGAAAAAATTAATTAAAAATCGTCATTATGAAAACATGCAAATCTGAAATTTTCTGTTTTGAGTTTTTTGCATTGTTTTGGTTGTAAAAATGATTTTAATTGATTAGATAGGTATTATAATTAATATGACATGTTAATATACTGTCCTAAGATGTTATTAGGTCTGGTAATGGTTGGATTTAATTATTTATACCTGATGGTACATGTTAATTATGAAACTAGGTGCTAGTTGGCATGTAAATTGCTAGTTTAACAACTAGTTTTCAAAATTAAATGTAAAAATATTTTTGGGATGTTTGTAAGTGATTTTTAAAGATTAAATAACAGGTCTGGACATGTTTTAAATTTGGTTTTAATTCTGGTCCATGACAATTTAATTGATTATTTTTAAAATCACTTAAAACTATGTCTAGTTTGTGTTTGTTACATGTTTAATCAACATTGTTTGTTTTGTTTTGATTAAAATGGTAAAAAACAAATTAGATTAAAATGGTACAAAATATTAAATCAATGTTTATGGACTTATTTAGATTATTAAATGACTCATAAAATTGATTTAAATGTTTGTGCATTTTATGGCATTACATAAGCATTAAAAAATTAGTTTTTGTTGTTTGTTTGTTTTTGCATGAATGTCGTGTACTATATATGTGTTCTTCATGATTTTATTTTTAATTCATGTTAGCACATATTATATGCATTTTTAATGTTTATGGGCTGTATGACATAAAATTAAAAATGGCAAAATTGGAAATTATACTAGAGTTGATTTATAGCACAAATCTAACTAGTTAGTGTTTTAGGCTTTTAAGAGAACTTATTCAATAAGAGGATTTAGTCCATTGGGCTTTGGCCCAGTCCCGTCATGGGGTCTTCTCTTAGAGGTTCAAGTACACAATTTCCATTAATGGGCTTGGCTAAATTAATTAAAATTGGACTTTGTTTTATCCATGAATGCTGCTATGTATATTTATTTGCTAATTTGGTGTGATGAATGGATATGCATGGTGCATTCATGGGCCCTGGGTTTTTGTAATTAAATATGGCCTGCGAGCCATTATGTTTTATTGTAAAAGTTTCATTTATTTCTTAGAATAGAATATACTTGAAGACTTTGTAAATCAAGACGAAGCCCACCAGAGTGGAGAAGCCCAACTCGAAGATTCTTATGTAATAGTATAGAATCTTAGTTGTAGGTTTTTGGGCCCATGTTTGTTACGCTTTACTTTATGCAATTATATATATATGCATGCTATGTATGGATGACAAAGCGTATGCCATGTAAGCCGTAATAAAATGAATCCCTAAAATAGTAAGTCACAAAGTTGCCTTCCTAATTCGAAACATGTCAAGGCATCGATCATCGGTCACGTAGACTAGGAGTCCTAGATGCGCCCGATTATCTTTGTGAGGCATGGGTTGTGAATGTAGGTTGGACTTAACATGGAAAGGGATGCCCGGACCTAGGCAACTAATAAATGGGTTGTGCTATAACATCTTAAGATGTTAGCCCATTTGATCCAAGAGTCATGTATGAGACATGATTGGAGTTTTCCTACCTAAGTAACTTAACTTGTTAGGTGTACAAGCTCAGCTTGACTAATAAGTTATTGTGAAAAGTGGATCTTGGCCCACATTAAATCACTAACGCGAATTATTTAAAGGGATATTAATTCGGTTTGTGGGATCATAAATAAGACCTCATTTAATCTTGCTAAATTTTATTGTAGATTGAAAATGGCATCTTCAAACAACAATTTCTCATTGCGATCGGTCCTTGAAAAGGACAAATTGAATGGCACCAATTTCATAGACTAGTCTCGAAACTTAAGAATAGTTCTTAAGCAAGAGAAGAAGTCGTATGTTTTGGATGCACCCTTACCTGAGGAACCTGCTAGGAACGCTTCTGTGGTTCAAAAGGAAACTTTTGAGACCAAGAAAAGTGACTCTAATGATGTGACCTGTTTGATGCTAGCCACTATGGTGCCTGAATTGCAAAAGCAATTTATGGACCAAGAGGCCTATGCAATCATGGTGCACCTCAAGGAGATGTTCCAAGAGCAAGCTCGTCACGAGAGGTTCGTGACAACAAAGGCTTTAATTTCTTGCAAGATGGCTGAGGGTACTCCTGTTAGTACCCATGTACTCAAGATGAAAGGGTATCTTTATACTCTTGAGAAGCTTGAGGTACTAGTGCCAAAGGAATTGGCCACTGATTTGATCTTAGGATCTTTACCTGCTGCTTATGATCCATTTGTGATGAATTATAACATGCATGCAATGAACAAGTCAGTCACTGAGCTTCATGGGATGCTTAAGAATGCTGAAGAAAACATTCGAAAGACCAATCCCGTACTAATGGTTCAAAAGGGAATTAAGAAGGGACCTGCTAAGGGAAAGGGAAAGGGAAAGGGAAAACCCAAGTCAGTTGGGAGTGCACCTCAGGCCCAATCCAAGCCCAAGGCGTCAAAACTCAAAGAGAGTGAGAGCACTTGCTTCCATTGCAACAAGATAGGGCATTGGAGGAAGAATTGCGCTCTCTTCAAGGAAGAATAAAAGAAGAATGGAGCCAAGGCGTCCAGTTCTGGTATTTTTGTTGTTGAAATTAACCTTTCTATTTCTACCACTTGGGTATTGGATACCGGTTGTGGTTCTCACATTTGTTCAAATGTGCAGGGGCTAAGAAATAGGCGGTTACTTGGGAAGAATGAAGTGGACCTCCGTGTGGGGAATGGAGCACGAGTTGCTGCCATGGAGATAGGCGACTATCACCTCACTTTACCTTCCGGACTTTGTATTGTTTTGAATAATTGTTATTATGTGCCTGCTATGAGCAGAAACATTATTTTAGTTTCATGTTTGGATAATGATGAATTTGATTTTGTTATTAAAAATGGCAATGCTCATATTCGTCGCCAAGGCATTTCTTATGGCAATGCCATGTTGCAAAATGGCCTTTATATCCTTGATTTACAAAACAAAGAGTCCATATACAACATTAATACAAAGAGGGTTAAATCAAACGAAATAAACCCTACTTACTTCTGGCATTGTCGTTTAGGACATGCAAACGAAAAACGCATTTCAAGACTCCACAAAACTGGAGTGCTTGGGTCATTCGACTTAGAGTCTTATGACACATGCGAGCCATGTTTGCATGGAAAAAAGACAAAGAGTCCTTTTAATAAAAAAGGTGAGAGGACTAATGGCTTATTGGAACTAATACATACCGATGTATGTGGACCTTTAAGTACACATGCTAGAGGTGGTTTTAGCTACTTCGTGACATTCACAGATGACTTCAGTAGATATGGCTATGTCTATCTAATGAAGTATAAGTCTGAAACTTTTGAGAAATTCAAAGAGTTTAAGAATGAAGTAGAAAACCAACTTGGCAAAAGTATAAAAGCCATTCGATCAGATCGAGGTGGCAAATACTTAAGCCAAGAGTTTGACAGTCATCTAAAGGAGTGTGGTATTATTTCACAGCTCACTCCTCCTGGAACACCTCAATGGAATGGTGTGTCCGAAAGGAGAAATCGAACTCTGTTGGATATGGTTCGATCTATGATGAGTCAAGCTAATCTTCCTATCTCTTTTTGGGGTTATGCATTAGAAACTGCTGCGTTTCTATTGAACCGTACTCCAACTAAAGCAGTTGAGAAGACACCATACAAGGTATGGACTGGGAAAGAACCCAATATGTCTTTTCTCAAGATTTGGGGCTGTGACGCACATGTTAAGAAATTAACATCTGACAAACTAGAGTCCAAATCGACTGTCTGCTTGTTTGTGGGTTATCCCAAAGAAGCAAAGGGATACTACTTTTACTCACAAGCCGAGAATAAAGTATTTGTTGCTCGCAAGGCTGTTTTCTTGGAAAAGGAGTTCCTTCTCAAGAAAGACAGTGGGAGTAAAGTAGAACTTGGAGAAATTCAAGTGCCACAAGCTTCTATAGAGGATGAGTTGGAAATGGGATCAAGTTCACAACCAGTTGTGGAACAAGAACCCATTACACAAGTACCTAGAAGGTCTGGTAGGGTACGTCAGGAGATTGAGAGATACGGATTTCTAATCACTGACAGTGACACTATTGAGTTAGTAGATCGTGAGGATCCTACTACCTACCGAGAAGCTATTGAAAGCCCAGACTCGAAAAATTGGCTTGAAGCCATGAAATCTGAGATGCAATCAATGTACGATAACCAGGTTTGGACCTTGGTTGATCCACCGGAAGGTGCTAAGGTAATTGAATGCAAGTGGCTATTCAAACTCAAAGCTGATAAGACCTACAAAGGTAGACTAGTAGCAAAAGGTTTTCGACAAACTCATGGTGTAGACTATGACGAGACCTTTTCGCCTGTAGTCATGCTCAAATCCATTAGGATCTTGCTTGCCATAGCTGCATATCATGATTATGAGATATGGCAAATGGATGTCAAAACTGCTTTCCTCAACGGAAATTTACTTGAGGATGTGTATATGACACAGCCTGAAGGTTTTGTCAATCCCAAGCATCCTAAAAAGGTTTGCAAGCTTCAAAAATCCATTTATGGATTAAAGCAAGCATCCCGAAGTTGGAATCTTCGTTTTGATGAGGCAGTCAAAGAATTCGACTTCATCAAGAATGAAGATGAGCCTTGTGTGTACAAGAAGGTTAGTGGGAGCATAGTAGTATTTCTAGTCCTATATGTAGACGACATCCTTCTCATTGGAAATGACATTCCAACATTGCAAAAGGTTAAGCAATGGTTGGGAAAATGTTTCTTAATGAAAGACTTAGGTGAAGCCGAGACAATACTTGGTATTCGAATCTATAGAGATAGATCGAATCGGCTTTTGGGACTAAGTCAGGAAAAGTACATAGACAAAGTACTAAAGCGTTTTAGTATGGGAGACTCAAAGAAAGGGTACATACCTTTGGCTTTGGGAGTTCCTTTGACTAAAGAACAGTGCCCTAAAACCAAAGAGGAAAGGGACAACATGAGTAGAATCCCATATGCATCTGCTATTGGATCTATCATGTACGCTATGTTATGTACTAGATTGGATGTTGCTCATGCACTGAGTATAACCAGTAGGTTTCAGCAAGACCCTGGTGAGAAGCACTGGTCTGCTGTAAAAGGGATTCTGAAGTACCTGTGAAGGACTAAGGATCACTTTTTAGTGTATGGTGGTCAAGAAGAGCTCGTCATACAAGGTTATGCCGATGCTGCTTTCCAGACCAGCACTCAGGATTCTAGATCGCAATCTGGGTTTGTTTTTGTTTTGAACGGTGGTGCTGTCAGCTGGAAAAGCTCAAAGCAAGAAACCGTTGCCGACTCAACTACAGAATCTGAGTATATTGCAGCAAGTGAGGCTGCAAAAGAGGCTGTTTGGATTAAAAATTTCATTACTGGATTAGGAGTGGTCCCAAGCATCCTAGATCCATTAGAAATTTTCTGTGACAACAACGGGGCCATCGCACAGGCAAAGGAGCCCCGGTCACACCAGAAATCCAAACACATACTCAGGAGGTACCACTTGATCAGAGAAATCATTGATCGTGGGGACGTCAAGGTTAGCAAGATAGCAAGTGAAGACAATGTAGCAGATCCTTTGACGAAACAGTTACGTCCAAATCTGCACGAAGCTCATTTGAGAGCGTTCGGTCTTAGGGCTATGCCCAATTGGGACTAGTGCTAGTGGGAGATTGTTAGTGTAAGCCCTAGCCCCAATGCATTGTAACGAAACACTTGAAATTAATAAAATGAGGCATTTGTTTTATCTATTGTATTCCTGTGCATATCAATTGATAGAACTATCCAAGAATGTTGTTTCAGTTTAAGTTATCATGTGTGAGGCACATGGTTGTAAGACCTTGAAACAAATGAGACTTCATTCTAAATATCCCTAGTCAGTCATTGTTATGGGAATAAAAATTGAATTAAGACTAGTATGCTCTCTCTGATAAGTTGAGTTCTGTCTTACGGATCATAAGGACAAGAGTGTCAATCAGAGATCATAGATACATGTTTAGAACACGGTATCTGGATTAGATCCACTCATGAGAACACTATATGGTACAAGTCATAAGTGTTTCTCATATGCAAGTTTTGTATCGGAGTTCTTAGACCTGAAATCTCTATGAAACTCTTTATGAATTACTGTGTACTTTGACATACACCTAACGTGCTCGTAACAGAGTGACAAGTACGGGTATGATTGGGTATGCATTGATTCATGTTAGAGAGCATGAGAGAAGTGAAGGGATTACCCCTCTCGATATGAGAGAAAATATCATCGGCCACTTGATCAGTGAACTGAGAAGTGTATGGCCATACCGAGATGAAATAATGAGTAATCATTATTTATCTGAGAGTTCAGTGTCACTGGAATATCAAGAAAGGAATTAATATTTATAAGGATGACTGGCTCCATGCCTTATATTAATTCTGATATTTATGGGTAAGGGACTATGCAAAATTGCATTAGGTCACTAAATGCCATATGCATTTTCATTTAATTTGGA
Organism: Excoecaria agallocha; assembly: GCA_037975025.1. Lineage (NCBI taxonomy): Eukaryota > Viridiplantae > Streptophyta > Magnoliopsida > Malpighiales > Euphorbiaceae > Excoecaria > Excoecaria agallocha. The sequence goes on from CM075809.1 coordinate 15,427,674, forward strand.
ATGCTATAATATCTTGCTAGAGAATATATATAGCCTTTGAATTAATTTATTAATTCATTGCCAACATTAAATGGACCTATAGGATCGCACACAAAGCATTGGGCTTAAAATATTTAAATTGTGTATTGGGAATTAATTTGGACTTTTATTTAAAGTCAAATTAATGCATAAAATGGGTAAACAGATTTTTGCCTAAAACAGCTAGCTGTTTTAGGCAAATCTGTAAAAATAGTTTTTTGCCTAAAACAGCTAGCTGTTTTAGGCAAAACTGTCAAGGTACGATTTTGCCTAAAACAGCAAAAACTGTTAAGCCACGATTTTGCCTAAAACAGCTAGTGAAACGAGTTTTTTGCCTAAAACAGCTAGCTGTTTTAGGCAAATATGTTGGTCACGAGAGAAATTTGTTGGCATGTGCTAGGTTTAATTTCAATTGATTAATTATCTATGTATAATTAAGTTAATTGAGTATTAAATCCTAATTTGTATTTAATCAAAATATAATACTTGAGAGGAAATTAAAGTAGCCAAAATTCAAACTAAAATACTAGATGAATTCGGCAACTTATTTTACCTTAAATAAGTAAGTTTGTTTTGATTAAATGACTAATGCCATTTGAATTTAAATTCTAATGGAATTTAAATTAGGATATATCTCTTAATTAGGAAGTGATGGAGGCTGAAATTAACACTTAATTTACGGCACTCACACTTGACCTAAATTAGTGATATATATTAATGAATTAAATGAATAACATGGATGTTGTTTTTGCTATTTTTCTCTCTTGGCCGAAATACTCAAGGGGAAAGAAATCTTTCTTGTTCTCTTGTGTTCTCGGGCTGAAACAGTAACCTAAAGGAAGAACAAGATCAGATCTTGTGGCTTCAAATCATTCCCATTGCCGAATACACAATCATAGAGCTAGCACTCTTGATTTTAAGCCATCTTTGCAAGTGTGTGTGTGAGAATAGAGGGAGTGGCGTAAAGGCTGTTCCTTGGCATTTGTGGTGAAGATCTAAGGTGGACATATCCTTCTTGGTTGCTGGTCATCATCAAAATCAAGTTTTAAAGGCATCTAAAGTTGTAAGTTTAAAACTCTAAAATTGCATGTTTCGATTCTTGTCATGGAATTATATGGCATGTATGATAAAAAATTTTTGTTTTTCCGCTGTGCCATCATCACATTCATACCATGTCATATTGCATCAGTTATGTATCATTCCCAAGGTTAAAGAACCCAAAACCCTTTGAACATACACTTTGATCTCAAAATGCAAAAAAGACAAACACCCTCCCTATTGAACCCCCAAACACCACATGAATGGAAACGCAAATAATCGAGATAAGAAGAATAAGAAAATGCCACAATCAAATGATTGATAAGTAATCCTAATTCTTGATACAATAGAAAAGAAAGCAAGTAATCTCACAATCTCTCTAAAGAAATTTGGCTAAGCCAAGAGAAAACTCTCAAAAGTTTATAATTTGATTCAATATTGAAGTTTACAACCTAGGTTAGCCTATTTATAAGGTGGCTAACCCTAATTCACTCTTTAAAACCCTAATTTAAATACTCATATGGCCTTACACAAATTTCCTTGGGCTTTTAAAAGCCAATTAAGCCCAAATAAGTCTTAAACACATTTAAAACAAAACTAATTAATAAACCTTATAGGCCTAAAATGAAAGCCCAAAAAAAGACTAAAATAAATAACCAAACTAACTAAACTAAGCCCAAAAGAAGCCCACACACCTAGCCCATTAATAATATAACTTATGTGAGTCATGTGACTTTTAAATGAAGCACATGACTTGTACAATTAAGCCCAAAGTTGTTAAAAGCCCTTGATAGCTTGGACTTGCCCAATTCCTTCTCTTGCTTCCAAGAGGCTAAGTACTTTGAACTTGTGATTTTGATTGATTAAATCATCATGACTTGCCCTCTCTATGGTCGTATCATATGGTGTTTAATAGGATAAATCTAATGGAATAGAATTAAAGTTATGAAATAACAACAACCAAGTTATAAAGTTATGAAATATTGATGGAATTAACAAAAGATCATAAGTTACAATATGTTCTAGGCAGTTAGAGGAAATACTTCCAAATTACAAAATATTGTTTATGGAAGTATAATCTTTAATATAACCACCCATGCAAAAATAAGTTACAATATATGTAACCTATAACTACTTTCTATTTTTTTTCAATTGCATTTTACTTTTCTACTTCTCTAAGTTAGTAAGCAATAGTCTTTTTTTCCTTGGTGGCTGAAATGGTAGTCTTGATAGCATGGAAACTTTATATCCATTTCCTTTAAAATTAATCATTCTTGAACCTATAGGGACATGATTAGTCTTTCTTGCACTTGTTATGACATCTTTTTCACTTGAAATTGGAAATTATTTCTTCGAATCAGCTTCATGGTCAGGCATCACGGGTGCTGGATCCTCATCTTCCCTACTTTAATTATCATCTCCATACGAACCAACAATATATGTTGATGTATGTCCAGGCTTCATTATGGAAATCAATATACTTAAATAAATGAATATTGCTTCAAATAAATTGCAAACAACAAGTACTCACATTGTACACGATTCTACCATTTTCATAATAGAATATCCCTTGTCCCCTTTCTTCCCTTATTTGACTTGAGCTTTGATAGAATTTGTTCATTCTGTGTCTTAAGATTGCATCATGTATTCTAGAACCATGTGATTCTTCTATCATATTTGTTCCTTCATTTAATTGTGCATTGCTACCTTCCTGTAGCTGAGTGCTTGTCTCTTACAAGTTGTTTGGGTTATTGGCAGTGTTGTTATGCACATTAGTTGGGTTATTAACCTCTTTAGACGAATCTTCATCTTGCAAGTTAAGTTTAGAAGGATCCTTGTACAAAAGAGGAAAAAAAATCAATGTAAAAAATATATATATATATTAGTTGGCATGCTAAAGGTATTACAAAGTTAGTGATTTTACCCTAGTACACTTTCTTTTGTTGTGGCCTTCTTGTCCACATCTACCGCAAGTCTATTTTTTCCCTTTTTTGGAGAGCCTTTCGATAACTGGTCCACTTCGTGCTTGTGATTATTGTGTTGGTACTTCATTGCTTGCTTGTCCTTTTTGCCCTCTATTTTATCCTTATTTCTTTACCTTTTAGATCTGCTAGGCATCTTTGGAATTAGTTGAGGTTCTATACTTATAAATTTGTGTACATTCTAGAATTTTCTACCCCTTATTGGCTGCATCTTGTGTTGCATAAACTATTGAATATTTTTCCTTATGATAGTAAAGAGAAATATGTTACATCGGATCTTCACCCTTGTGATAAAATGTTGCAATTGCATGTGGGTATGGAATACTAGTTAAGTCCCATGCCCTGCAAGTGCACATCTGTTTGTCCATCCATACACTTTGCATGTCATCTCCCTTACTAACTTCATAAGCAGCTTCTCCATTCCACTCAACCCTATAACTAGATGTAATATTTGTCTAATCCTTAAACATCTCCATACATTATAGGCTATAATCATTAATCCAGGTCCTCAATTTCTTTTCATTCTTAACAAACAAGTCCATTAGCTTATGTAAGGCCCCTAACATGACCCTAATTTAAATTGCATATTTTTGAAAGGGATTTTTATTTGATTAAGATTAAATTAAATGATAATTTTGTATAATTATGGGTCAAGGTGGTAAATTATCATGTAAATGTTAATTGCATGAAAATAAAATTTAAGAGTATGGTTAAATATTAATTGAGTGTGCAATTGAAGTAAAAAGGTATTAATTTGGGGTAATTTTCTAATTTCTAAAATTTAAGGGTCTAATATGGATAGAAGTATATATTGAGAGGTCAATTTAAAAGGTGGAATTAATTGATAGGTTAATGTATGAAAAGAATTAAAAGGATGGGATAAAGATTAATATGCAAAGAATAAATAGGTAAGTGTGAGACATGTAATTTTTAGGGGGACCAAAAGAGAACATTTTCACCCCTTTATAAAGGCTTACCTCTTACATGTAGGAGAGAGAAATGCAATGGTTGGTTGGAGATAAGAGTGGGACGGCATAAGGAGGAGAATTTCAGATTTTGCTTCTTCTCTCATCTCTCAATTCTCTCTTCCTAATCCTTGCATGAATGAGATTTAATCAAGAAGTATATGTGCAACAAATTAAAGGTAATTAATCATCTAAATTTGTTCTTCGTCTTCTTTTACTCATTTTGGTGGAGGTAATTGTTGAATAAGGTTCTGGAAATTTTTAATTGAATGATGATGATGTTTGTGAAGGAGAATAGGAGGGTAGAAAGAGTAAAGGAAAGGAAATTGCAAGGGGTTAAAGATATAGGGTTTTTCGGCCAAGGTATGGGAATTTAGGAATCTTCATGTTACATGTAATTATCTGCTAGAACATGATGAGTTGGACTTGATTTTTGAATGATTTGTTGAGAATGTGAGGTAAAATTGCATTTGAAACCTTAATAGGTTTCCTTTGACCTAGTAATGGAAATTCTAGTGTAAATTGAGTTAGAGAGCTCAAAATGAATTAATTAAAAATTCTATAGTTAAATGAGACATAAACCGACAAATATTTTGAAGGGACCAGGCGTTGATTATGCCTCCAACTAATTTTCTATAATTTATTGAAAAATTAGGTGAACTGTTAATGTAGATTCCAGAATAGCTGGTGACTAAATTGAGATAACTTTGTGTAAATTGATCAGAATGATCCAAAGTTAATTTCTATGGAAAATATACTCCTATATATACAATTCTTAAGAAGAAACCTAAGATTAAATCTATCTCTAAGTATATGGAATTCAGGGTTGAATCCGAACTAGTCCTCCAGACTACTCATAGAAATAGAGTTTACAAAAATGGGCATAACTTTTTGTAGAGATGTTAAAATGCTACAAAATAAAATTCTGGTTAAAATAGAGACATGAAATTATAACTTTGATGAAGAAATTTTGGTCTAAATCTCTATTAATTTTACTTTATGAATTTTTCTAAGTGATAGCACACACTATTTTGCTTCTATGAATAGTTTATAGTATTTTCCAAATATCTTGAGCTATAGGTCTGATAATAAGGTGAATATTGATGCTCTGGAAACTAGACACATATTGTAATAAGATTGTAGAAGATCATTTTGCCTAAAAATTACATCTTCAATTTCAAATGTGGCTCACAAGTTGAGTCCAGAATGCTGCCCTGTGCAGATTTTTGTTATACTTTATCTTATGACTTTTAATTAATTGAGATAAATAGGTGTTTATGTGATTGAAAAATAAATTGGATAGGGCATGTAATATGACTATTAATGAAGGATTATATGCATACATATACATTCATATGTGTACATAGATAAAGATTAGTGATAAAAGAAAAAATCTAACCTATATATGAAAATAGATTTGTACATGATTGTCATATGAAAAATTTATGTATACATGTGTAATCCTATGATGAGAAAGTGCATATTTTGACATGTACCTATGCTATGAAATAGGGAATATAATAGTATGACCATGTCATATGTATATGCCCATATGGAAACATGTCGATATATGTATAGCACATGATTTGAATAATGATAAAGGTATTCATATTGATAAACATGCTTATAAGAATAAGCCTACTATATGCGAATGTACCTATAGGTATGTACCTTTATGATTATGTATATGAGTGTATGAGCATGTAATTGCCCTATGAGATATAAAATGTTTTAGCATGACTATGAACATGTGAGATGCTTAATGAGAACATGTTCAAGTATATGATGTGATGATTATATGTCATATGTCATGATGCAAATTTTATAGTCACACAAATTGGATGAGCTAGATGTATAACTTGTAGTATGAAATGTGCATATACCTGTCTATGCACCAGAGAACTTATAGTTTTACAAGACTTTGTATATGTGCAAATAGTATACTATGAATACAGTCTTGATATGTGAATTGAACGTGAATATAGTTCTGCCTGCATTAGAGTTCAGATGTGGATAGATAGGCGCCTATAGGGAAAATTGCAGCTGCCATAGTTTGGCCCAATTGGGTCTAAAGTATGTTTATCCCGTTTGGATCATAAACAGCCCCGTTTGGGTTGTTAGGCGACCCCGTTTGGGTCTTCTTGATCGGTATAAAGTATATTTTGGCCCCATTTGGGTTTATAGATCCGATATCTTTGGATATTTCCCATTTTGATACTGAAGTGTATCGACAGTTCCCATTATCCATTGATAAAACTAAGGCAGGCTAAACTTTATTTATAGTAATGATCATAATTAATCAGTTAAAGTTTATCTTTCTAAAGATCGTTATTGTGGATCATATTGTTGGTTTGTCCATAAAAATTGTGCTTCATTTGAATATGTTCATATGGGAAATTGTCATCTATATGAATTATGAAAATGAAAATATTTGATACTGTCTTAGGTATAATGTTTATGTACATGAGGATATGCTTTAAGCTTTAAAGTATTTGTTATTATTGACATGTTATGTTGTACATGTTATATATATATATATATATATATATATATTGTATATATGTACTTTTAATGATCGTTGTGAGTGGTCATCCATCTATAGATATTCCCCCACTAAGTTTTATAGCTTAGCACGGGTTATTTATTCGTGTAGGTTCAGTTATCAAGACTTTTGCTTAGGGATGATCTCTGCATCAGGAAAGGCCAACTACCGACTATTAAATCTTGATGTAGGATGTTTTTTTTGTATTACTATTGTCATAAGTTTTGTATTATGGCAAGTTATCTTATAAAAATGTATCTAACCTATGTGAAGTGTTGTAACTCACTAGTAGTAAAGCTAAGAAAGAGTATGTGTGTATGTGATATACATAAAGTAATTTCATATAGTACAATATGCATGATACTAAGTGTGAAATGCAAAACAGGAATAGACTTGTAGCACATATATAGGTATATGAAACAGTATGACATGATTAATGGTAATATGATGGTTAAGTGAATATTTTGTATAAGCATGATTAATATTATTTAAATTATGAGTTAAATAGGGTATCTGTATAGAGGGTGCTACAATTTGTGGTATCAAAGCCTAGGTTTAGCCTTTTCTGGTTAAAAAAATGAACCTAGGATTCTATAGTATGATATAGTGTTTTGTTGGCCTGATGCAGAAGTCCTTATTTTCTTATAGATTGAAGATGGAGAGCTCTAGAGATGCTTTTGAGGAATCGGCTGAAAGTAACAGGCCAGTTAGAACCAGTCCTTCCAATCTTGGATCTTCATATCCAATCCAAATGAGGTCCCAGTAGCCATTCCTACAGAAGCATTGTTAAAGATATCACAGAATATAGCTCAAATTCTTCAAAGGATGACAGCACCTAAAGCTCCAATATCTGAAATCAAGAAGCATGGTGCCGAAGAGTTTTTAGGCACTAATTTGGAACAATATGAGGAAGTTGAATTTTGGCTGGAAAGGCTAGAGAGAATTTTTGATGAAATTCACTGTCTAGTAGGTTATAAGACATCCTGTGTTGTGTCCTTATTACAGGGAATAGCCTATGATTGGTGGAAGTTGGTGTTAAAGCAACCCCAATTACCAGATCCCCTTACATGGGAATTTTTCATAGTTGAATTCAGGAAAAAGTATGTTACTGAGGCATACAAGCAAGAGAAGTTAAAGCAATTTTTCAACTTGAAGCAGAGAGTTATGTCTGTGGCTGAGTATGAGAAAGAATTCAGTCATCTGTGCAAATATGTTCCTCATGAGATGTTAACTGATGCTTTTAAATGTAGACAGTTTGAAGATGGGTTAAATGATCGTATCAGAGAGAAGTTAATTGGATCTAAATCTTTGCATATGGTTAAATTCACTCAACTGGTTACAGTAGCCTTGCGAGTTGAAAAGAATGAAATAGCAAAATGGGAGAGAGAACAGAGAAGGAGTGGGTTCTAGGGTGGATCTTCCACTAGAAAGAAAGCTAGAGGAGCTCAAGGAAATTAGCTAGCTGAGTCTGGCTATAGTTCTGCAAAAAGGGATAGGAGACAAGAATCTTTTACAGTGTCTAAGCAGGGAAAGGAAGCTTCAGGGAAACAGAGTGAGGGGCAACCTCCATTGTGTCCCCATTGTACTAGGCAACATTGGGGTAGTTGCGGGAAATTGACTGGGGCATGTTTCAGGTGTGGTGGTACTGATCACTTCATGGAAAACTATCCTTCGAAGAGGGAGCAGGGTGTTAAGCAGCAGGGCAGTAGAGGAACTTTCAATACACCATCTTCGGGTAGAGGCAGAGGAAGAGGACATGGGGGATCAAGTCATCAAGGATCCAAGTCCAGGAAAATTTCTGAATTAGTTAATAGACCCACAGCTCCAATTGTTCCTATTCAGGCTTATGCAATGAAAGCTCGAGAGGATCAGAGTGCTTCAGAAGTCATAGCGGGTATTTTCTCTCTCTTTGATTCTAACATGCATACACTGATTGATCCTGGTTCCACTCATTCTTATGTTTGCACAAGGGATATGGGTAGAAATGAGTCTATTGTACATGAACTGGAATATGATATATGTGTAACCAACCCTTTGGGTCACAGTGTTGTTGTTAATAGGGTGTATAAACAGTGTCCTATTGTAATTCAAGGGAAAGAATTCCTTGCTGATCTTATTGAATTACCTTTTTGGGAGTTTGATATTATACTGGGTATGGATTGGCTGTCCAGACATCATGCTGGTGGGGGTGATTAATTGTGAAGCTAAAACTGTAACTCTTAGTGATGCTGATGGTAAAGAAACTATAGTTCAAGGCATTCGATCTAAACCCTTAGCTAATGTAATAACAGTTATGCAAGCTAAGCGATTTCTTAGAAAAGGGTGTGAAGCTTTCTTAGCACTTGTGCTTGATTCAAGAAAAGAGAATGTGAATCTCCAAGAGATTCCAGTGGTGAAAGAATTTCCTGATGTGTTCCCTGAAGACTTACCTAGTCTTCCACCTGAAAGGGATGTTGAGTTGTCTATAGAAATTCTGCTTGGTACAACTCCTATTTCGAAGGCACCATATAGGATGGCTCTTTTGGAATTGAAGGAACTAAAGGTTCAGTTACAGGAGTTGCTTGACAAAGGCTTCATTAGGCTTAGTGCATCACCTTGGGGTGCACTGATTTTATTTGTAAAGAAAAAGGATGGGTCTATGAGAATGTGCATAGATTACAGACAGTTAAATAGGGTAATAGTGAACAATAAGTACCCTTTACCTAGAATTGAAGATTTATTTGATCAGTTGAAGGGTGCGGAAGTGTTTTCCAAGATTGATTTATGATCGGGTTATTATCAACTTCGGGTTAAGGATGTGGATGTTTCCAAAATAGCCTCTAGAACCCGATATGGGCATTATGAGTTTATAGTGATGCCATTTGGATTAACAAATGCACTGGCTACATTTATGGATCTTATGAATAGGGTATTTAGACCCTACTTGGACCAATTTGTTGTTGTGTTCATAGATGACATTTTTGTGTATTCGAGAAATGAAGCAGAACATGCTGAGCATTTGAGAATTGTTTTATAGACTCTGAGGGAGAATAAGTTGTATGCTAAGCTGAGCAAATGTGATTTTTGGCTTAAGGAAATTTCTTTCCTTGGTCATGTAGTATCTTTTGAAGGCATTAGAGTGGATCCAGCTAAAATAGAGGCTATAGTGAATTGGAAGCCACCTCAAAATGTGACAGAAGTGAGCAGTTTTCTGGGCTTAGTGAGTTATTACCATCATTTTGCGAAAGACTTTTCTGTTATAGCAGCATCACTCACTAAACTGTTAAGAAAGGGTATAAAGTTTGAGTGGACTGATCGGTGTCAGAAAAGCATTAATCAGTTGAAGAAATTATTGACAGAGACTCCAATTTTGACACAACCAGTTACAAGAAAGGAGTATGCTTTGTATAGTGATGCTTCTAGAGTTGGCTTGGGTTGTGTGTTAATGCAAGATGGTAAAGTAATTGCCTATGCATCTAGACAATTAAAGACGCATGAGCAAAACTATCCAACCCATGACCTAGAATTAGCAGCAGTAGTGTTTGCCTTAAAAATTTGGTGACATTATTTGTATGGGGAAAGGTGCAGAATCTATACAGATCACAAGAGTCTCAAATATTTGCTCACTCAAAAGGAACTTAACTTGAGGCAGCGAAAATGGTTAGAACTGTTTAAAGATTATGATTGCATAGTGGATTACCATCCAGGCAAAGCTAATGTTGTAGTAGACGCCTTGAGTCGTAAGATGATGGCTACTATGATTGCACATCATTATATATGGAAACTTGCATATGATGGTGCTTTAATAGCACAGTTGAAGGCTAGGCCTTTTTTGAGGCAAACAGTGATCAATGCTTATAAACATGATGAAAGGTTGCAACAGATTTTAAAGTCTTCACATGAAGGGACCCAGTCTGAGTATTCAGTGAAAGAGGATGGGGCTTTGTATTATCAGAATAGATTATATGTTCTAGATGACAAAAAATTAAAAAGAACAGTATTAAATGAGGCTCACAATATAGTATTTACTATGCACCCTGGTGGAAATAAGATGTACCAGGATTTGAAATAATGTTATTAGTGGCTTGGTATAAAGAAAGATATGGTAGCATATGTCTCCAAATGTTTGACTTGTCAGCAAGTGAAAGTAGAGCACCAATTACCCTCTGGTTTGTTGAACCCCATCCCAATTCCACAGTGGAAATGGGAGGATATTACCATGGATTTTGTAACAGGATTGCCCCTTACATAGAAAAAGCATGATGCAATTTGGGTTATAGTTGATAAGCTGACTAAATTAGCTCATTTCATACTAGTTCGGATGGATTACTCTATCGATAAATTGGCGAAACTTTATGTAAATGAGATTGTTAGACTGCATGGCATTCCGATGTCAATAATTTCTAATCGAGATCCGAGATTCACATCGAGATTCTGGCAAAGTTTGCAACAAGCAATGGGAACTCAGCTTCGTTACAGTACAGCATTCCACCCTCAGACGGATGGGCAATCTAAATGGGTTATCCAAATTCTAGAGGATATGATAAGAGGATGTGTTTTGGATTTTACAGGAAGTTGGGATAGATATTTAGCTTTAATGGAGTTTGCCTATAATAACAGTTATCAAAGGAGCATCGAGATGGTACCATATGAGGCCTTGTATGGCTAAAAATGTAGAACTCCCATTTACTGGACTGAATTGTCGGAAAGCAAAATTTTTGGTCTAGATATTGTTAAAGATACAGAAGAAAAGGTACAAGTTATCAAGCAAAGATTGAAGGAAGTTAGTGATAGACAGAAGTCATATGCTGATTAAAAAAGAAAGGATATTGAATCTCAAGTGGATGACAAAGTGTTTTTGAAAGTGTCCCCTTGGAGAAAAGTATTGAGATTTGGGAAAAAGGGTAAATTGAGCTCGAGGTATATTGGCCCATATGAGATTCTTCAAAGAGTTAGGCCAGTGGCATATAGGTTGGCTCTCCCTATAGAACTAGCCAAACTCCTTGATGTATTTCATGTCTCTATGCTTCGAAGATATCGTTCAGATGAATCTCATGTAATACCAGTTCAAGATGTGTAAGTACAGCCAGATTTCACTTATGATGAAGAGCCTATAGTTATTCTGGCTAGAGAAGTTAGATAGCTTAGGAATAAGAAAATTCCACTTGTTAAAGTGCTCTGGCAACATCAAGATTTACAAGAAGTTACTTGGGAGCCAGAAATAGCTATGAAGGAACAACATTCTCACTTGATCAAAACAGGTATGAATTTCAAGTATGAAATTCTTTAAAGGGGAGAGAATTGTAAGGCCCCTAACATGACCCTAATTTAAATTGCATATTTTTGAATGGGATTTTTATTTGATTAAGATTAAATTAAATGAGAATTTTGTATAATTATGGATCAAAGGGGTAAATTATCATGTTATTATGTTAATTGCATGAAAATAAAATTTAAGAGTATGGTTAAATATTAATTGAGGGTGCAATTGAAGTAAAAAGGTATTAATTTGGGGTAATTTTGTAATTTTGGAAATTTAGGGGTCCAATGTGGATAGAAACATATATTAAGAGGTCAATTTAAAAAGTGGAATTAATTGATAGGTTAATGTATGAAAAGAATTAAAAGGAGGGGTTAAAGATTAACATGCAAAGAATAAATAGGTAAGTGTGAGACATGCAATTTTTAGGGAGACCAAAAGAGAACTTTTTCACCCCTTTATAAAGGCTTACCTCTTGCATGTGGGAGAGAGAAATGCAATGGTTTGTTGGAAATGAGAGTGGGACAGCATAGGGAGGAGAATTTCAGATTTTGCTTCTTCTCTCATCTCTCAATTCTCTCTTCCTAATCCTTGCATGCATGAGATTTAATCAAAAAGTATATGTGCAACAAATTAAAGGTAATTAATCATCTGAATTTATTCTTCTTCTTCTTTTACTCATTTTGGTGGAGGTAATTGTTGAATAAGGAGCTGGAAATTTTTAATTGAATGATGATGATATTTGTGAAGGAGAAGAGGAGGGTAGAAAGAGTAAAGGAAAGGAAATTGCAAGGGGTTGAAGACATAGGGTTTTTCGGCCAAGGTATAGGAATTTAGGAATCTCCATGTTACATGTAATTATCTTCTAGAACATGATGAGTTGGACTTGAGTTTTGAATGATTTGTTGAGAATGTGAGGTAAAATTGCATTTGAAACCATAATAGGTTTCCTTTGACCTAGTAATGGAAATTCTAGTGTAAATTGAGTTAGAGATCTCAAAATGAATTAATTCAAAATTCTATAGTTAAATGAGACATAAACCTAAAAATTTTTTGAAGGTACCGGGCTTTGATTATGCCTCCAACTAATTTTCTATAATTTATTGAAAAACTAGGTGAACTGTTAATGTAGATTTCGGAATAGCTGGTGACTAAATTGAGATAAATTTGTGTACAATGATCAGAATGATGCAAAATTAATTTCTATGGAAAATATACTTCTATATCTACAATTATTAAGAAGAAACCTAAGATTAAATCTGTCTCTAAGTATATGGAATTTAGGGTTGAATCCGTACTAGTCCTCTGGACTGCTCATAAAAATAGAGTTTACAAAAATGGGTATAACTTTTTGTAGAGATGTTAAAATGCTACAAAATAAAATTATAGTAAAAATAAAGACATGAAAGTATAACATTTATGAAGAAATTTTGGTCTAAATCTCTCTTAATTTTACGTTATGAATTTTTCTAAGTGACAGCACACACTATTTTGGTTCTATGAAAAGCCTGTAGTATTTTCCAAATATCTCGAGCAATAGATCGGATAATAAGGTGAATTTTGATGCTATAGAAACTAGACATATAGGGGAATAATATTGTAGGAGATCATTTTTGTCTAAAAATGACATCTTCAATTTCAAATGTGGCTCGCAAGTCGAGTCCAGAATGCTGCCCTGTGCAGATTTTTGTTATACTTTATCTTATGACTTCTAATTAATTGAGATAAATAGGTGTTTATGTGATTGCAAAATAAATTGGATAGGGCATGTAATATGACTATCAATGAAGGATCATATGCATACATATACATTCATATGTGTACATAGATAAAGATTAGTGATAAAATAAAAAATCTAACCTATATATGAAAATAGATTTGTACATGATTGTCATATGCAAAATTTATGTATACATATGTAATCCTATGATGAGAAAGTGCATATTTTGACATGTACCTATGCTATGAAATAGGGAATATAATAGTATGACCATGCCATATGTATATGCCCATATGGAAACATATCGATATATATATAGCACATGATTTGAATAATGATAAAGGTATTCATATTGATGAACATGCTTATAAGAATAAGCCTACTATATGCGAATGTACCTACAGGTATGTACCTTTATGATTATGTATATGAGTTTATGAGCATGTAATTTCCCTATGAGATAGAAAATATTTTAGCATGTGAGATGCTTAATGAAAACATGTTCAAGTATATGATGTGATGATTATATGTCATGATGCAAATTTTATAGTCACATGATTGGATGAGCTTGATGTATAACTTGTTATATGAAATGTGCATATATCTGTCTATACACCAGAGAACTTATAGTTTTACAAGACTTTGTATATGTGCAAATAGTATACTATGAATACAGTCTTGATATGTGAATTGAACATGAATATAGTTCTACCTGCATTAGAGTTCAGATATGGATAGATAGGTGCCTATAGGGAAAATTGCAGCTGCCATAGTTTGGCCTAATTGGGTCTAAAGTATGTTTGATCCCATTTGGATCATGAACATCTCCGTTTGGGTTGTTAGGCGACCCCGTTTGGGTCTGCTTGACCGGTCTAAAGTATATTTTTGCCCCGTTTGGGTCTATAGATACAATATCATCAGATATTCCCCATTTTGATATCGAAGTGTATCGACAGTTCCCGTTATCCACTAATAAAACTAAGGCAGGCTAAACTTTATTTATAGTAATGATCATAATTAATCAGTTAAAGTTTATCTTACTAAAGATCGTTATTGTGGATCATATTGATGGTTTGTCCATAGAAATTGTACTTCATTTGAATATGTTCGCATGGGGAATTGTCATCTATATGAATTATGAAAATAGAAGTATTTGATACTCTCTTAGGTATAATGTTTATGTACATGAGGATATGCTTTAAGCTTTAAAGTATTTGTTATTATTGACATGTTATGTTGTACATACTATATATATATATATATATATATATATATATATTGTATATGTGTATTTTTGATGATCATTGTGAGTGGTCATCCATCTGTAGATATTCTCCACTAAGCTTTATAGCTTAGCACGGGTTATTTATCCATGTAGGTACAGTTATCAAGACTTTTGCTAAGGGACGATCTCTGCATCAGGAAAGGCCAACTTTTATGTTTATATTTGATGAGATTGTGTATACTTGTATGTACACTAATAAAGGTATAACTTTTCATCGATTATTTACATGAGCAAAAACGTGTGGATTGTGCTATATGATGTGTTTACATGCTTATACACTAGAGATTTGGTATTTTTTTCATCACATACATTTACAAATTTTATAATTTAGTACAAGCATGATACATGAAATGTTAAACATGATAAATGAAATTTATATAAATAATATGTGTTTAAGAATATATGATGATATTGCATAGTTAAATGAAACATGTCATATAACAAATGTATGAACTATTATACTTACTATTTAGTTGAGATAATGTGTACATGCTTACATATTTTATGAATATGAATTGTTATGCTTAAGCATGAGAGAGCAATTAGGTATATTCATGTATAAATACTTTAATGTCATATAAGATGGTATGTGAAAGAGTTACATGTTATAAAGCAAGTTTCAAGTATTGTAAGGTATTAAACCCAAGGTGTGCATGATATGATATGACACACACACACACACACACACACACACACACACACGTATGTATGTAGATACCTAGGCGTATATAATGACGAAAAAGTAAAGCATGGAACAAAGATGTTTAATCATGAGCATGATATAGCATTATAGAAAATTATTTCTGCACATGTATATGATTATGATTATCCTGCTCATAGCCATGAATAGATTTATACTACTATTTATATAAATGCATGATTGAAAAGGGATCATTCCTTGAACAAATTTCAAGTAGAAAATAGCAATACTCAATAATGCGTATGATCACATGTTTAAAAAAGGTATTACATAAACATGGATATGATTACCTTGGACATCATTATACATGGGTTTTCACATACTCATATGTATATGATTGAACAAAGTAAAGAAACTTTTGGAAAATAAAGTATAGAGATATATTTGCCTGCTTTTAGAGTTCAATTGTGGATAGATAGGCGCCTATAGGGATATTGTAGCTGCCATCATTAACCTTTTTAGGTATAAAGCATAGTTAATTCTATTGGATCGTGCACAACCCCATTTGGGTTGTTTGTTGACCCCGTTTGGGTTCTTGATCGGTCCACCATACATTTGTCCCTGTTTGGGTCCATAGTTTTAATACCCTCGGGTATCCACCGATCCCATTATCCACCTTTAGAACTTAAGCAGGCTAAGTTATAGTATAATTGCATCATAGTCTACTTCAGTATAGTAAGGCATATGTTTATGAGTATTTCTAATACATGTATTATATTTATGCATATACTTATATATATATGTAGATCAATATTTGAAAAATAGAAATTTGTGGATGCTAAATTATACATTTAGGAATGCATGATACATGAAATTGTACTTATAAAATGTGTTTTGCTAAAGTGCTGATATGTAAAGGTATATCACCACTAATATATGATAATTATTGAGTTTTGAGTAAATGAGATAAGTGGTAGGTATGACTCACTATACGGTAATAACTAGTGAACTATGAACTCATAAATTGTGAATTTGATTTATTTGGAGATCGAAATGTAAGAGATATGTATAAGCATGTATGTTGGTGATGTCTTTTAACTATTGTATGGTCTTGTATGATTTTCTTATAATTACTCATTTAATTGTTTCCATTGGGAAATGATATACGATATCTTATATGTAACGATAAGTCACTTATAAACTTGTAACTGGTGAACTGTATATGATTTCGATTTGAGATGAAAGTAAGATAAGAAGTCAAAACATAAGTAATCTGATAAATAATCAAGAAAGATTGGAAAGTCAAGTGATTAGACAAGAATAACATACAGGAATCCAAAGTAAACTTGATGTGTAAGACTTTAAGGGTTAAATAAATATTAATAAGAGTAAGACCAATAAACAGTCAAAATATTATTAGGCAATTTGTAATGGTTATAAGGATAATGTGTATAATATAGTACCTAAAGTAAAAATATTGTGAACACAGTTTAAATGATTGGTTCATATGCTTAAGGGTATAATTGTATGTATTTGCACTTTGATGACCTTTAAAAGAGGTCGCCTCATGTTTTATTTTTCCCCACTAAGCTATATACCTTAGCACGGGTGTTTCATCCATGTAGGTTTATGAGGTGATATCTATTGCAAAATGGCCAACTTAAGTCATTGGAAGAGACTATTCTAGACTTTTATTTTGGACTCTTTGTATATAGTAAACTTTTTGTAGGATAGGAGATATTGTATATAAAGATGTTCAATAGTTGTTGTATTTTGTAAAGAGACTTTAATGTATATTGGAAAGTTTTGATAGTATAGCATTCTTAGGTATTAAGTTAGAATATATGTTCTTTGTATAGTTGGTTTATGTTTAAGTTGCACTGTTAAACTTA
Organism: Excoecaria agallocha; assembly: GCA_037975025.1. Lineage (NCBI taxonomy): Eukaryota > Viridiplantae > Streptophyta > Magnoliopsida > Malpighiales > Euphorbiaceae > Excoecaria > Excoecaria agallocha. The sequence goes on from CM075809.1 coordinate 15,444,995, forward strand.
TGTAATGAGAAGAATAATGTGATATGTATAGGTTAAAGGATAAGGGTGCTACAATTAGTGGTATCAGAGCTTTGGTTTAGCCATTTCTGGGCTATAGGTGATTAGAGTTGTTATCATAAGAAGCTTTAGAGTGTTGGCCAATGCAAATATCCTGGTTTTGATATGGTTAGACTGAAGTGTGATGATTCGATAGAATTTGATAAGCAGGATATAAGGATAGTTATATATGTGGGTAAAGCTATATGATTGAAGTTTCAGAAATGGACTATGTGTAAAGATAGTATTTTCATGGGATTTTAATCCCGGATTGAATAGTACAAAATATGTGCATATGAAAGGTATATGGAATTATGAAATAGGTTTGTTAGGGGGATGTAGTGATCTTTTTTATTATGAAACCTGAAATAGAGTTTTGCTAAATTGATGAGAAGATCTATAGTTGAGGCTTTTGAGATAATAATTTATTGATTTATTAAAAAAACTCTATATATATTTGTTAGTGTTTCCTTATCGTGTATGGGCAATTGACGAAATAGTACACATGGGATGGGGTAAAAACATATACAACACATGCGATTATGCATTTGCATCTTATTACATACATGAAAGCATCATCCACGCATAGCATAGCATCCAACATCATGTTACATGTATAGGCCCCGTCTGAAAAAAAACTGACAGGATATACATTGAGCATAGTAATAATGTAATTGTATGATAAGGTTGCTCTTATATGGAGATAGAGTTATAAGAAAATCAAATTAAGTTAAAGTAAGCATAAAAGGAATTTGGTAGAGATAATATGAAATAAAAGTTTATAATGATAGACAAAGAAGTATAAGAATAATAGTGATATATTCGAGTAAATAATACAAGAATGAATTTCGAGGATGAAATTCCTTAAGGGGGAGAGATTTTTAAGGACCCAAATAAGCCCTAGAAGAATTCAAAGGCAATTTCAGATTAGCAAAGTCTAATTAAACTTTATTGGTTTGATTATCACGTTTTGCTTGACCTTTAGGTACTCTTTTGCCCTTATTTTGAGTTATAGAGCACCAAATTAGATGATTCCAATTGTGTTTGAAAATAGACATCCATATCTAAATTTCATATGAAGAAACCAGGTTTCAAATCTATCTTTAACTAGGCTATATTTAAACATAAAATTCGGATCAGTCTGCTTCTTAGTCACTAGGAGCAGACCTTGGTGTTAAGTGAATATCTGAAAATATAGAAATGATTTCAAGATGATTCTTAATGTTTTAGAAATTAGAAACATAGTTCAACAAGTTTGTAGAATATAACATTTGTTGGAAATGGCTTTTGGAAGGTCAAAAATTACATACAAGTCGAATTCAAAAAACTACATGTGATAGAGGATACAATAGTCAAGTGATAATATATAGTTTGAGGGCTAAATAAAATGGGGATATAAATTTAGAGGCCAATGTTTAAATAAATATTAAGTGGAGTTAATTTTAAAAAGAGATAAAAAGTGAGGGATTGATTTAAGAAAAGTAAAAATGTGAAAGAACAATTAGTAACATGCAAAAACTAGAGAAAAGTTAGTGGAACATGCAACTTTTTAAGGGACCAAAAGGGAATTTTCCTGGCTATTATAAATAGCCATTTGCTAGTGGAATGAAAGAGAAACTTAAGAAGAGAGAAGTTAGGGGACGGCATTTAGAGAGGGAGTTACAAAATTTCTTTATTCTCCTCTCTTTCACTCTTGGTTAATATCTAAGAAAATCTTTTAAGAATTCTTGCATGTGGATTTTTGAAGAACAAGTTAGTGTATATCTACATGGTAATTCACTTAGTTTGATAGTTCTTCTTCTTCATTTTCTTGTTTTTGTTAATAGTAGATTGAGTTAAATTCTTGAAGTTTGTGTCAATGGATGAAATTATTGTGAAAGGAAAAGAAAGAGAAAATTAGGATTATGAAAAAAGAAGATATTGAGAGAAAAAGGAGAATTTTTAAGAAGATTTGAGTTGCATGTCAAGGTTTGGGAACTTAATCTTCATGCATGTGTGTGGATATCAATGTTTATGCTTGGATTACTTTATTTTAATGGTAATTTAGTAGTTTGTTTAAGGTTTATAAGAGATTTAAATAGGAAAAATCGTGTTTTTGAATGTTGAGGAAAAACTGGGTGTGGTTCTTGTGAACCACCCTGCTTGTTTTGTCCATATCTAGAGTTGTAAACCTCAGATTGAGGTGATTCAAAATTTTGGGTAAACTAGATTCAATTATATACAATTCATTAGAAGGAGTTGTGGCTTGATTCTGTTGTTAAGGACCTCATAAAATTTGTACAAGTGAACTATTTGAGTGTATAGGCAGTTTAAAATAGTTACAAATGTTTTAACCATAACTCCTAGTATTTAAGTCATAATTGAGTGAGATTTGATTCTATGTAAACTTGATAGAATGATAATCAATTTCATAGGAGGAACCTAGAGCTAAATATGCATATAACTCATCTAAATATTTACATGAACATTTAAGAGAGCTGTTGATTTCAGGTCAAGAACATATTATAGTAATTCAGGCATAAGTCATGGTTGAGAAGTTGAAATCCATTGAAACAAAATTTTTATTAAAATAGACTCATAGGAGCATCATTTCCATGAAGGAAGGTTGTTTAAATTATGTACCTATTTTATTATATGAATTTATTAATTGGTGATAAAAATTGAATTGGATGCAGTAAAGTGCTGCCTAAGAAACGGGAATGGACTTTAGTAATTTGATTGTATCTCTTGTTATAGAGGTTGAAATGATATGATTCCAAATTATGATGAAATTAGACTTACATATATACAAATTTTATGCAGAAAACATAATTTGATTCTATTTCTTAATATGTCAAAAAGTTACTTGAATTCAAAACTATTGACAGTACTTTTCAGAGGACAGTTTTTAGTGTTTTGTGAATAATTAATTTTATATAGGTAAAAATGCTATGATTCAAAATTATGATGAAATTAAACTTATATATCTACAACTTTTATGAAGAAACCATGATTTATTTATGTCTCCAAATATGAAAAAAGGTACACTTAATTCCAGAATTGTTGGTAGCACTTTTTCAGCAACATATCTTAATTTTATTGTAATATCTTAAAAAGTATAAATGATATTGAAGTTATTTTTAAAGTTCCTGAAACTAGAAACAAAAGGGATCATGTTTTTAGAATATTATTTCTGTAACACCCTTATCAGAACAGTCTTTTCCGATGCAAAACTTAGCGGTAACCAGTAAAATTTTTTTTTTCCAAACTTCAATAACTGCCGAAATAATTTCTATACCATTAATTTATTCGCTCTTAAATTTATAACTGTTTAAATTATTATTTAGTTTATAAAATTTCGGCAACTCAACAGCTAGAATTTACTAGCCTCCTGAAAAAATCCAAACAATTCACACAGCCTTTCAGAGGCACAACAAGTCATATCAAATAGTAATATATATTTTAGACCAATCAATTACAAATCAATGATAGTCAGTTACAAATCACTTAATGTCATTATACAGACATAACCATATTTTTCATTCATACACATATTTACTAAAATACAGTTTAGATATGACTCTCAATATCTAAGTATATACATGCCACAAATGCTAAAAATAAAACTACGACTAACTTTTCTTCATCCTCGAATCTTACTTTTCCGTGTACCGAACTCCCACAACTCCTCAGATCTTGCACTCAAAAAATAATACGTGTTGAGCACTAGAAATGCTCAATGGTGACTACTAATCATAGAATTTCCCAATTAAAGCATAATTACATATATTATACATGCATTTATTTATATCTTATAAGCAATTACTTTTAATTCTTAAAGTACTATTTTCATTATTTATCAATATTTTTTATAATCGTTTTACTCTGATCTTACACTTTTCAATGTACTTTACTCTAATTTCATTGTGAATGCTTTCGTAATGACTTTTTTACGAATTAATGTATTAAAATTTTCAAGACTTTTAACGTTTAATGCAACGTGATATGGATACTTGGAAACACTTTGCATACAGATCATTTTACTTTTTATTTAGCTTTTACCTTCGGAATTCTATTACTTGGACATATTTTTACACTTAATTATAGCATTACCATTTTTGAAATTTAACTACATAATTAGTACTATTTTTTGAATTTCTCATTTTCCAAAATAATAACTGGTACATAACATACCAATTATTTTTCATGAATCTTTTCATATAACTTTTCATTTCAATTATTTTTCTTTATAAAGATTTATTTTTATATTGGATAAATACTAATTATCATATTATTCTTATAAAACATTTTCTTTTCATTTTTGCTTCTTTAATTATAAACCTTTGCAAAAACAATTTCAGTTTTATCCCAAAGTTTTCCTTTCCTTTAAATCAATTTCTTTTTTTTTTCATTTATAACTTTTACATTTATTTTATCATGCCTATGAAAAATTTCATTTAAGTTCTTATTTAATAAAATCCTCATTTATGAACAATTTAGTCATAATTTTGACTATTTTACTTATTATAGTCAATTTCTTATTCATATACTTTTTATTTACACTATTTAATCCCTAAACTTTTATTTTTTTCATTTAGGTCCTTTTCCACTTTCATTTGTCACTTTTCATTTTCTTTCATACTTTTAAACATTAAATCAATGTTATTAACTTTTTATACCCCTAGTACAAACATGACAGAAAACTTCAGACCAGATACATGAAACGTGAAGCACATTGGCCCATGACTGAAAAGAAATGATTCCCAAGGAACCATTTCACAGAAAACATTTTCATTTCATTTTCACTGAAAATACTGTAGCTTTGGAGTTCAATGATCCCAAAGTAAAGTAAGTCGCCATGACTTGCATCGCGGCAGTAATGTCCATATGGCTAGCCAATTATATCCTGAACTAGTTTATACTGCCTGACTATTTCTAAGGGCAACAATAATCATTTACTTTTTTTTCCTTTTGCTTAGAACAGTATATTTTTTTCAATCGCACTCTTTTAGTGCTATTGATTATATTGTAACTTTTTCTTTATGTTTATTTTCTCTTTTCAATTTCTTTGTATTTTCGATCACTTTTTATAAATCATTTTACAATAATTCAATCGAAACATTTTATGTTTTTCGAACATATAACTTTTCAAATCACTTACTTGTAGTTAAATATTCTTTTAATACTTTTATACGCATGGTGAATTATATTGTTAGAACTCTCTATTGCTTATATATATATATATATATATATATATATATATATATATATATATATATATATATATATTGTGAATTTTTCTCAATAATTCGAAAATTGACTTTTTATCAATTTTCACTCTTTTTCAATTCGAAAATTTAGTTATTCGGATATGTCATCCTTTATTCAGTTGGTGAATTATTTTATAATTATTCACCGACTTATTATATTATTTTTTATAGGCTAATTTATTTTGATAAATTAGTCCATCATTTGTTTTATACATTTTTGAACAATTATGAATTATATTATTATAATTCACTATCATCATTTTTTTTCTTTGGAATTGCAGTATTTAGTTTTTTCTTTTCTTTTTGTACGGAAGTAACTTAAATAAGATTAATTTGCCGTTGCTTACTTGTTTATTGAATTTTCTCAATAATTCAATATTTTTAATTAAACATATTCCATAATATATTTCAAAATATTCTAATAATTCATATAAATTTCTTAAAAATTTATATGCATATTTTTGTATAATTCCTATTATTTTCACTTCTATTATGCATTATTTTGCAACAATTTTTCATTCAAACTTAGTATACACACCAATATTAAATTTATAAATTTCTCTAATAATTTTCATATTTTATTTAAAAATTCATTGACAATTTAATTTTAGGTCTATTACCATTTTATGGCAAAATTAACAATAATTCACAAATTTTATTAATTTTATCATTTAATAAATATTACACAAATATTCAATTAATTCTAATAAATTCTAATATGATTTAAGGTTGCATTATTTCATGATCCCTATCAAATTAAAGCTCAATTTCATAAAATACATAATATTTAATTTATTTAATTTACAAGGAAATTTCTTTAGGTCATGTACAAATTTTCCAATTAAATTTCCTTAATTTAATTTCTACATTCCAATATACTCAAAATAAATCTAATTAAACAATTTTAACATCAATTTCAAAATCTATACAATAATTCAATTTGTTTTTCCTTAACAATTTTAAAGGAAAAATTCATTAAATTTAGGGAAAATTAAACGATTTTATAGTCACATACCTTATCGGTCAATTTTGTTTCGATTTGGATAATTTCTTGCTCGCCAGACCGGTCGTCGGAGCATCACCAGAGGCTCACCAGTGACAATCCATCACTGCCACCTTGTAGCTCGAGATCCCCTCATTCATTTTTTGGTGGTCACGCGCCCAAATTCTTCCTTGGTTGGCTGAAATCTTCACTTGAATAACTTGCCAAATCCGTTTCTGATCTACCGGTCGCCTGCATTTAAGTTGATCGGTGGTGGTGGTGTCCCCGTCCGCCGCCTTGATTCGTCGAAATGAAGAAAAAACCATTTAAAACAAAAATAGAAAAACTCAACGTTCAGACCACCACAACGGAGGCCGGACGCCGATGACAGGGAGAGGGCACACCGTTCGTCGCCGTCGCGGTGGTGGCCGACGTGAGGGGCGGCCAGCGACACTCCCTTTCTCTCTTCTTTTTCTTTTTTTTCTCTTCTTAGTGGTCGGCGACCACTGTTCCCATTTCACTTCTTTACTTTTTTTTTCTATTCTTTTGTTTTCTCATCATTTGTTTCTTTATTTCCTTTGTTTTGTAAGATTGTGGCCAGTGGCCACAATCAATTGCTGACTTTTTTTTTACATATATATATATTTATATATATATATTTATTTATTTATCCAAAATTTTACTATTTTGGTCCCTAAAAATTTTCTATTACTTTCAAAGCTCTTATTCACGTTAAAATCGATTTCATAATTTTTATCATATCAAATATAAGCGGGACACAAATTTTTGGCTCAATTGGAGTCTGTTATCGATCCAATTTAAATTTATCAGTCCAATTCGATAACTATAGGTGTCACCAAAAAATTCAATCTTTATCACCAAAATATTCTACACAAAATTTAAGGTGGACTTGCAAAATTTGGCAGTATTCAGAGTCCATTTACTATTTTTAAAAATTATACTAATCAAATCATTTTTCCTATTAAGGAAATTGATTCGCTAGCTTTTTCATATTTTTAACTTATCAAGGTCTATTTAACCTCGGTTTCACTTCAAATTTCATTTCCGGACTCACCATGACCCATACTTTCCAATAGTCCAATAAAATATTTTTGACTTTTGGGTGCACTTTTCGGCCCGAAAAATACTATTCACTATCGAAAAATACTGTTCACAGCTAATCCGGTGTTGAGGCCGTTACAATTCTCCCCTACTAAAAGAAATTTCGTCCTCGAAATTTACTTATATTGAAATGTAGAGGATACAATACTGCAGTCTTATCAAAACTTCTTTAACATTCAATTGTTTCAAAGCATTATTGCTAATGGAATCCACTTATTTCTGAACTTACCACTTCTAGTATTAAAGTCTTTATCACTCTCTTTTCACAGGTCATATAATCCTATGTACAGATTTTTCCTAAGGACAAATACTTTTCACAATTATTCTTTTATTATTTAAATTATACACTCCGACTAACCATCTGTACAATGGTGGATCATTATGCTAATATTAAGATTATTGTTAATCTCTTATATAACATTTTTTTTCTCTTTGAACACAGACAATCTGATATCATAATCTCTAATCACATTGTCCCATTTCTAGTGAAATATCATTATAAGTTGAAGCAATTCCCGAAGGAATCTAGTGCTATGTTTTCATTTACTGACACATCAAACATTCACTTACAATATCTATCACATTATACTTTTCAACTTGACATTTAATACTAAGCTTGTAGTCTTAATATATTTGACAATTTCCAAGATGCAAAGTATTATTATCTCAATGGGCTTCAATAAGAATCTTTCAACTCATTCACAGTGACTATCACATAAAAATTCTCTTTCTGAACCATTTTTTTCCTTACTCGATATACAATATCGGTTTCACTTATAATTTAGCCAATAATGCCCTATCTGGTGCCCAACTTAATTTATCATTTACGGCTCAAAGAATCGAAAACATTATTACTAATCATTCTTATTCATTATTCAGTCATACATATTCATTTAAGTACATTCATTTTATCAAGTTCAAATTCCTATGCTGCAAGATTCAGCCACTTCGTTAACCTTTCTATAGTACCCGATTAAATCCAGGAATTTCATATTTAACCAAAGGTTACATTCGCCAGACTGAGCAGATAGTTGTTTTTCTTTCAAAACTTACAGAACAAATTTCAAATACTTATCATACTCTTTCTGTGTTTAAGAACATATCAGATCGTGGTTACTCAAATTCACTAAAATGAATCTAAGTGAAGATGGAAAAACTCTTCCCCATCAATTTACAAAAGTGATCGGTGCATTAACAAGTCTAACTGATACGGCCAATAACTTATAAGGGCTACATAAGATACAGAAAATAATCTTGAGTACACTATTCCTTTTTACTTCATTGCACTATTTCTTTTTCTCGGTGTCAGGTTATTCCTATGCACATTATATCTCCTGTCAGTTCTTCCCTATCAAGTAGGGCCTATACATATGATATAATGCAGATCAGGTGCTGTCAAACAATATGAGATGCTATGCAATGAATGTATGATTTCATGTATGCAAAAGAATATTGTCACGTATTCTTATGTAATGCAGATATCATAGCCCATCCCCATATACTGTGTAATATGCAATCAAATCCCCACATCTGTAAAGGAATCACTGACAAGTATATAGAGCATCTTAAACAACCTCAACTTATAGCCATAATAGTTCAATCATAAGAACTTTCTTCTAATGATATAACTCATAGCTCAATAACATTTTAAATCATGACAATCTAGTCAAGGTATCTCTATGTCTTTTACAATTTATTTAAACTCAATATACAATTCCTTTTTAACTTTCTGACACATTCTTTACTTTGTCCTTCTTTGAACTATTTCTCATCCACGTAGACACTTAGACACTCACATTTACACTCAGTTCCAGTCAACACTTCATTTTCCGACTTTGACCTCTAAGAGATCATCAAGCAGCAATACTTCCATTCTCACTCTCTATCATCTTTAATGTACAGGATCAATCACTTTACATCTGACAATCTCAGTTAAATGTCAACTTTTCACTTTTTCAAACAAAGAGGGGAGCGTGTACACGTCAGATTCCTAACACTTATACACCTATAATTGGCATGTATATACAAACAAATCTATCACTTAACCTTATCCCACTCCAATCTTAGAACCGCTTAAACCTTTGCTCTGATACCACCCAATGTAACACCCTTATCAAAACAGTCTTTTCTGATGCGAAACTTAGTGGTAACCAGTAAAAATTTTATTTTTTTCAAACTTCAATAATTGCCGAAACAATTTCTATACCATTAATTTGTTCACTCTTAAATTTATAGCCATTTAAATTATTATTCAGTTTATAAAATTTCGGCAGCACAACAGCTAGAATTTACTAGCCTCCTAAAAAAATCCAAAAAATTCACACAGCCTTTCAGAGGCACAACAAGTCATTCAAATAGTAATATATATTTTAAACCAATCAATTACAAATCAATGACAGTCGGTTACAAATCACTTAATGTCATTATAGATACATAACCATATTTGTCATTCATACACACATTTACTAAAATACAGTTCATATATGACTTTCAATATCTAAGTATATACATGCCACAAATACTAAAAATAAAACTACGACTAACTTTTTTTCATCCTCGAATCTTGCTTCTCCGTGTACCGAACTCCCACAACTCCTTAGAACCTGCACGCAATAAATACTACGTGTTAAGCACTAGAAATGCTCAGTGGTGACTACTAATCCTAGAATTTTCCAATTAAAGCATAATTACGTATATTATGCATGCATTTATTTATATCTTATAAGCAATTACTTTTAATTCTTAAAGTACTATTTTCATTATTTATCAATATTTTTGGTAATCGTTTTACTCTGATCTTATACTTTTCAATTTACTTTACTCTAATTTCATTGTGAATGCTTTCGTATTGACTTTTTTACGAATTAACGTATTACAATTTTCAAGACTTTTAACTTTTAATGCAACGTGATATGGATACTTGGAAACACTTTGCATACAGATCATTTTACTTTTTATTTAGCTTTTACCTTCGGAATTCTATTACTTGGACATATTTTTACAATTAATTATAGCATTATCATTTTTTGAACTTTAACTACATAATTAATACTATTTTTCGAATTTTTCATTTTCCAAAATAATAACTGGTACATAACATACCAATTATTTTTCATGAATCTTTTCATATAACTTTTTATTTCAATTATTTTTCTTTATAAAGATTTATTTTTATACTGGATAAATACTAATTATCATATTATTCTTATAAAACATTTTCTTTTCATTTTTGCTTCTTTAATTATAAACCTTTGGAAAAACAATTTCAGTTTTATCCCAAAGTTTTCATTTCCTTTAAATCAATTTCTTTTTTTTTCATTTATAACTTTTACATTTATTTTATCATGCTTATGAAAAATTTCATTTAAGTCCTTATTTAATAAAATCCTCATTTATGAACAATTTAGTCATAATTTTGACTATTTTACTTATTATAGTCAATTTCTTATTCATATACTTTTTATTTACACTTTTTAGGGAAATTACTATTTAATCCATAAACTTTTATTTTCTTTCATTTAGGTCCTTTTCCACTTTCATTTGTCACTTTTCATTTTCTTTCATACTTTTAAACATTAAATCAATGTTATTAACTTTTTATACCCCTAGTATAGATCCGACATAAAACTTTAGACCGGATACATGGAACGTGAAGCACATTGGCCCACGACTGAAAAGAAAGGAATCATTTCACAGAAAACATTTTCATTTCATTTTCACTGAAAACACTAAAGCTTTGGAGATCAATGATCCCAACTATGTTCAAAGTAAGTCGCCATGACTTGCACCGCGACAGTAATGTCCCTATGGCTAGCCAATTATATCCTGAACTAGTTTATACTGTCTGACTATTTCTAAAGGCAACATTAATCATTTACTTTTTTTCCTTTTGCTTAAAACAATATATTTTTGTCAATCGCACTCTTTTAGTGCTATTGATTATATTGTAACTTTTTCTTTTTGTTTATTTTCTCTTTTCAATTTCTTTGTATTTTCGATCACTTTTTATAAATCATTTTACAATAATTCAATCGGAACATTTTATGTTTTTCGAACATATAACTTTTCAAATCACTTACTTGTAGCTGAATATTCTTTTAATACTTTTATACACTTGGTGAATTATATCGTTAGAACTCTCTATTGCTTATTATATATATATAACACTTTGTGAATTTTTCTCAATAATTCGATAATTGACTTTTTAACAATTTTCACTCTTTTTCAATCCAAAAATTTAGTTATTCGGATATGTCATCCTTTAGTCGATTGGTGAATTATTTTATAATAATTCACCTACTTAATATATTATTTTTTTATAGACTAATTTATTTTGATAAATTAGTCCATTATTTGTTTTACAAATATTTGAATAGTATAAATTATATTATTATAATTCACTATCATCATTTTTTTTCTTTGGAATTGTAATAATTAACTTTTTTTTTCTTTTTATATGGAAGTAACTTAAATCACATTAATTTGCCATTGCTTACTTGTTTATTGAATTTTCTCAATAATTCAATATTTTTAATTAAACATATTTCATACTATATTTCAAAATATTCTAATAATTCATGTAAATTTCTTGAAAATTTATATGCATATTTTTGTATAATTCCTATTATTTTCAAATCTATTATGCATTATTTTGCAATAATTTTCCATTCAAACTTAGTATACACACCAATATTAAATTTATAAATTTCTCTAATAATTTTTATATTTTATTTAGAAATTCATGGACAATTTAATTTTAGGCCTATTACCATTTTAAGGCAACATTAACAACAATTCACAAATTTTATTAATTTTATCATTTAACAAATATTACACAAATATTCAATTAATTCCAATAAATCCTAATATGATTTAAGGTTGCATTATTTCATGATCCCTATCAAATTAAAGCTCAATTTCATAAAATTACATAAACATTGAATTTATTTCATTTACAAGGAAATTTCTTTAGCTCATGTACAAATTTTCCAATTAAATTTCCTTAATTTAATTTCTACATTCCAATATACTCAATAAAAATCTAATTAAACAATTTTAACATCAATTTCAAAATCTATACAATAATTAAATTTGTTTTCCATTAACAATTTTAAAGGAAAAATTCATTAAATTTAGGGAAAATTAAATGATTTCGTAGTCACATACCTTATCGGTCAATTTTGCTTCGATTTGGATAATTTCTTGCTCGCCAGACCGGTCGTCGGAGCATCGCCGGAGGCTCACCAGTGACAATCCATCACTGCCACCTTGTAGCTTGAGATCCCCTCATTCATTTTTTGGTTGTCATGCTCCCAAATTCTTCCTTGGTTGGCCAAAATCTTCACTTGAATAACCTTCCAAATCCATTTTTGATCTATCGGCCGCCGGCATTTAAGGAGCGATGGAATACACCAAAAGACTCACCTCATCGCCGGGAGTTGATCGGTGGTGGTGGTGTACCCGTCCGCCGCCTTGATTCATCGAAACGAAGAAAAAACCATTTAAAACAAAAATAAAAAAACTCGACGATCGGACCACCACAACGGAGGCAGGACGCCGGTGAGAGGGAGAGGGCACGCTGCTCCTCGTCGTCGCGGTGGTAGTCGGCGTGAGGGGCAGCCGGTGACCCTCCCTTTCTCTCTTCTTTCTTTTTCTCTTTTCCTTTCTTTCTCTTCTTAGTGGTCGGCCACCACTGCTACCCATTTCACTTCTTTTCTTTTCTTTTCTATTCTTTTGCTTTCTCGTCATTTGTTTCTTCATTTCCTTTGTTTTGTAATATTATGACCAGTGGCCACAATCAATTGCTGACTTTTTGTTTTTACATATATATTTATTTATCCAAAATTTTACTATTTTGGTCCCTAAAACTGTTGCTATTACTTTCAAAGCTCATATTCACATTAAAATCAATTTCATAATTTTTATCATATCAAATATAAGCGGGACACAAATTTTTGGCTCAATCGGAGTCAGTTATCGATCCAATTTAAATTTAACAGTCCGATTCGACAACTACCGGTGTCACCGAAAAATTCAATCTTTATCACTAAAATATTCTACACAAAATTTAAGGCAGACTTACAAAATTTGGCAATATTCAGAGTCCATTTACTATTTTTAAAAATTATAATAATCAAATCATTTTTCCTATTAGGGAAATTGACTCGCTAGTTTTTTCATATTTTTAACTTTTCGAGGTCTATTTGACCTCGATTTCACTTCAAATTTCAATCCCGGACTCACCATGACCCATACTTTTCGATAGTCTAATAAAATATTTTTGACTTTCAGGTGCATTTTTCGGCCCGAAAAATATTATTCACTGTCAAAAAATACTGTTCACGACTAACACGGTGTTGAGGCTGTTACAATTTCGACATAAAATGTCTCTAAATAAGTCAAATATAGCTTTCAAAATGAACCTTAAATTCTATCTCTATGCAGATTTGTTACTGTGTTTGCCAAGAACCACTTTAAACCTCTCTTAAGTATCTTTGTATTATAAAAGCAGCAATAAATGGAATTAAATGGATGAATTATAATAATATCTTAATGAGAAGTATTAAGCATGATTATGTGGCAAAGAATGTGCATGGTGATTGCAATGCTAAGGTAAATTATTATTTACCTACTTGAGATAATATGAATATAGCACTATATGAGGATTATATGTTATACCTATATGTTGTGTCAAAAGTATAAATGGAAAGAAAATAATGGATAAAGCATGGTTACATGGAAGTATGCTAATTATCGATAATCGAGCAAAGTGCATGATTGCAATTGTTTATATTTGATGAGATTGTGTATACTTGTATGTACACTAATAAAGGTATAACTTTTCATCGATTATTTACATGAGCAAAAACATGTGGATTGTGTTATATGATGTGTTTACATGCTTATACACTAGAGATTTGGTATTTTTTTCATCACATACATTTACAAATTTTATAATTTAGTACAAGCATGATACATGAAATGTTAAACATGATAAATGAAATTTATATAAATAATATGTGTTTAAGAATATATGATGATATTGCATAGTTAAATGAAACATGTCATATAACAAATGTATGAATTATTATACTTACTATTTAGTTGAGATAATGTGTACATGCTTACATATTTTATGAATATGAATTGTTATGCTTAAGTATGAGAGAGCAATTAGGTATATTCATGTATAAATACTTGAATGTCATATAAGATGGTATGTGAAAGAGTTACATGTTATAAAGCAAGTTTCAAGTATTGTAAGGTATTAAACCCAAGGTGTGCATGATATGATATGATATATATATATATATATAGATGCACACACACACACACATGTATGTAAGATACCTAGGCGTATATAATGACGAAAAAGTAAAGCATAGAACAAAGATGTTTAATCATGACCATGATATAGTGTTACAGATAATTATTTCTGCACATGTATATGATTATGATTATCCTGCTCATAGCCATGAATAGATTTATACTACTATGTATATAAATGCATGATTGAAAATGGATCATTCCTTGAACGAATTTCAAGTAAAAAATAGCAATACTCAATAATGTGTATGATCACATGTTTAAAGAAAGTATTACATAAACATGGATATGATTACCTTAGACATCATTATACATGGGTTTTCACATACACATATGTATATGATTGAACAAAGTAAAGCAACATTTGGAAAATAAAGTATAGAGATATATTTTCCTGCTTTTAGAGTTCAATTGTGGATAGATAGGCGCCTATAGGGATATTACAGCTACCACCGTTGACCTTTTTAGGTCTAAAGTATAGTTGATCCTACTGGATCGTGCAAAACCCTATTTGGGTTGTTTGTTAACCCCGTTTGGGTTCTTGACCGGTCCACCGTACAGTTGTCCCTGTTTGGGTCCATAGTTTTGATACCCTCGGGTATCCACTGATCCTGTTATCCACCTTTAGAACTTAAGCAGGCTAAGTTACAGTATAATTGCATCATAGTCTACTTCAGTATAGTAAGGCATATGTTTATCAGTATTTCTAATGCATTTATTATATTTATGCATATACTTATATATATGTATGTATATCAATATTTGAAAAATAGAAATTTGTGGATGCTAAATTATACATTTAGGAATGCATGATACATGAAATTGTACTTATAAAATGTGTTGTTTTGCTAAAGTGCTGATATGTAAAGGTATATCACCACCAATACATGATAATTATTGAGTTTTGAGTAAATGAGATAAGTGGTAGGTATGACTCACTATACAGTAATAACTAGTGAACTATGTGTTGGAATTTAACGGTTACATGCATCACATACATGAGCGAAATTTTAAAATTTTTTAACCATTAGATCTGATCTTGCCATGAATACACAATATAACTATATGAGAATAAGAAAAATCACCTTTGATTTTTGTTGAACAGTTAATTTTACTTCGCACCGGGTTGTCGCAAACCACAGTGTCCAAAATCGAACACCTCCAATGAGTAATCCACACTAGAGAGGGGTAAATTGAACCAATAAATTGGTGTTCAACTAGGGCTGGCCGAAATTCCAAGAAGCTAGCTTGGAGTTGGCGCAAAAAGGGAGAGAGAATAAAGAAAAAGGCTTTCCTTTTGTTTTAATCACTTAACCCTAATTCTCATTAGTTTGCCTTTTATAGTTAGGTTAAAATTCCAACTCCTTAATGAGATTAGGCTCTTTAAAATTGCTGGAGAATTATTAATTGGGCCTCTGGAATTAATTATAATCATTTGGGCTTAATTAAATCCAATTTAAACCTTTTCATAAAAGTCTATGCACAAAATCCACAAACTAGGCCCTTTGTGCATCTAATTGAATTTAAATACCCAAATGGATTCCAAATCCAACCAAATTAAATATGTAAGTTCCATAACACTTATGTAACATATATAAATTAATTTGGTCCAAGAAAAAGCCCTCTAAGCCCTTCTGTATGGAGTTGGCGTGTGGCCCTCTTCTGGAGGGCTTCCTCCAACTTCTTCATTCCTTTGGCCCTTTATAATTTCTCCAATGGACCTATTAATTATTATATCAGTCCTATAACACTTATAGTAGTCTTATAACACTTATAAGATAATAATAATTAATCATAAAATATATTATTTCAATTAGGTCCAATTTTGCATAACATTTCTCAAAAGTTCCGCGGACAATTTTATTTGATCATAATTAATTATTATCTTATTCACTTCTCTACCTTCATAATAATATCAAATATTATTATCCTTGTTATTTTACCATTTTACCTTTTTCTCTATATGTGTGTGACCTATTGGGTTCCTGTCCATGTTGGCAGTATAATATGTAATTGTGAGTTCTATTCAAAACTCACATGATTTAAACTCCTTTAAATCATCTTATCAATCCCTATTGATACTTTTGATACATCATTATACAAGTCATGATTGGCCTCTAGCTAGGCATCATGACTACCCAAATGTCAGGAAAGTCATCTGGTTTGACTGTACCCTTCCATAGAAACAGTTACCGTGCAATTACTCCTTTCACCACTCTTATCTCAATTAGATTCTGAGTATGGATTTCTGTCAACTCATATAAATCTAATTATGTATGTTCTATTAATTTAACCATTGTTCCTAAAATACCCTTCATGGATCTCCATCCATCTCGGCATATTACTCTGGCCAGAGATTCACTGAACAAGGCAATTATAGAATCATGTGAGATAACTTCCCTTGTTAAATCTGGGATGGTGAATCCTTTGTCAATCACTCAACTATCTTCAAGTAGGTCATGATATACCCAATCTCCTAACTATGTTCACTCCCAGTTGGAAGTAATCAGTTATGGAGTCAAAGTATACCACTTGCTACTTAAGATAACTTTGGTGATCTCAAGTCTAAAGATACTTGCACAACCGCTATGAAGAGATTCCTCACTGACATAGATTTAATATCCATGTGAGGATTCTCTATGCAGGTCTCCAATGAACTTGTTCTTCTAACAAGCATCCACATGTTAGCTTTGATTATCTTTCATAATCACAGTTATGAGAACCACTGCTTGAACCATTCAAGAAGCATAACATGTGCTAGTATGTCCGAATTAACAATGTCCTATCTTGTTAATTCTATGACTAGGGATATTTAGATATTAAGACATTTGCATGCAATAGACATCTCACATCATGAACACCTTCATGATTGCCTTTGCACTATGTTTATAATATCTAGGACTTCATTTATTAATTTAAGATTTACAAACTCATGTATTCAAACATAGCATTAATAAATAAATGATGCCTTTTATTAAGAATATAAATTTCATACATATGAAAAACATCCCTATTACATGGGCTCTAGGGCATACTCTCTAACACTATGAACTCATAAATTGTGAATTTGATTTATTTGGAGATCAAAATGTAAGAGATATGTATAAGCATGTATGTTGGCGATGTCTTTTAACTATTGTATGGTCTTGTATGATTTTCTTATAATTACTCATTTAATTGTTTCCATTGGGAAATGATATGCGATATCTTATATGTAACGATAAGTCACTTATAAACTTGTAAATGGTGAACTGTATATGATTTAGATTTGAGATGTAAGTAAGATAAGAAGTCAACACATAAGTAATCTGATAAATAATCAAGAAAGATTGGTAAGTCAAGTGATTAGACAAGAATAACATACAGAAATCCAAAGTAAACTTGATGTGTAAGACTTTAAGAGTTAAATAAATATTAATAAGAGTAAGACCAATAAGCAGTCAAAATATTATTAGGCAATTTGTAATGGTTATAATGATAATTTGTATAATATAGTACCTAAAGTAAAAATATTGTGAACACAGTTTAAATGATTGGTTCATATGCTTAAGGGTATAATTGTATGTATTTGCATTTTGATGACCTTTAAAAGAGGTCGTCCTCATGTTTTATTTTTCCCTACTAAGCTATATAGCTTAGCACGTGTGTTTCATTCGTGTAGGTTTATGAGGTGATATCTACTGCAGGATGGCCAACTTAAGTCATCGAAAAAGACTATTATAGAATTTTATTTTGGACTCTTTGTATATAGTAAAATTTTTGTGGGATAGGAGATTTTGTATATAAAGATGTTCAGTAGTTGTTGTATTTTGTAAAGAGACTTTAATGTATATTGGAAAGTTTTGATAGTATAGCGCTCTTAGGTATTAAGTTAGAATATATGTTCTTTGTATAGTTGGTTTATGTTTAAGTTGCACTGTTAAACTTATGTAATGAGAATAATAAAGTGACATGTATAGGTTAAAGCATAAGGGTGTTACAATTAGTGGTATCAGAGCTTTGGTTTAGCCGTTTCTGGGCTATAGGTGATTAGAGTTGTTATCATAAGAAGCTTTGGAATGTTGGCCAATGCAAATATCCTGGTTTTGATATGGTTAGATTGAAGTGTGATGATTCGATAGAATTTGATAAACAGGATATAAGGATAGTTATATATATGGGTAAAGGTATATGATTGAAGTTTCAGAAATGGACTATGTGTATGATAGTATTTTCTTGGGATTTTAATCCCAGATTGAATAGTACAAAATATGTGCATATGAAAGGTATATGGGATTATGAAATAGGTTTGTTAGGGGAATGTAGTGATTTTTTATTATGAAACCTGAAATAGAGTTTTGCTAAATTGATGAGAAGATCTATAGTTGAGGCTTTTGAGATAATAATTTATGGATTTATTAAAAAAATCTATATATATTTGTTAGTGTTTCCTTATCGAGTATGGGCAATTGACGAAATAGTACACATGGGATGAGGTAAAAACATATACAACATATGTGATTATGCATTTGCACCTTATTACATACATGAAAGCATCATCCATGCATAGCATAGCATCCAACATCATGTTACATGTATAGGCCCCGTCTGAAAAGAAAACTGACAGGATATACATTGAGCATAGTAATAATGTAATTGTATGATAAGGTTGCTCTTATATGGACATAGAGTTATAAGAGAATCAAATTAAGTTAAAGTAAGCATAAAAGGAATTTGGTAGAGATAGTATGAAATAAAAGTTTATAATGTTTGACAAAGAAGTATAAGAATGATAGTGATATATTTGAGTAAATAATGCAGGAATGAATTTCAAGGATTAAATTCCTTAAGAGGGAGAGATTTTTAAGGACCCAAAATAAGCCCTAGAAGAATTCAAGGGCAATTTCAGATTAGCAAAGTTTAATTAAACATTATTGGATGGATTATCACGTTTTGCTTGACCTTTTGGTACTCTTTTGCCTATATTTTGAGTTATAAAGCACCAATTAGATGATTACAATTGGGTTTGAAAATAGACATCCATATCTAAATTTCATATGAAGAAACCAAGTTTCAAATCTATCATTAACTCGGCTATATTTAAACATAAAATTCGGATCAGTCTGCTGCCTAGTCACTAGGAGCAGACCTCAGTGTTAAGTGAATATATGAAAATATAGAAATGATTTCAAGATGATTCTTGATGTTTTAGAAATTAGAAACATAGTTCAACAAGTTTGTAGAAGATAACATTTGTTGGAAATGGCTTTTGGAAGGTCAAAAATTACATACAAGTCAAGTTATAATATATAGTTTGAGGGCTAAATAAAAAGGGGATATAAATTTTGAGGCCAATTTTTAAATAAAGATTAAGTGGAGTTAATTTTAAAAAGAGATAGAATGTGAGGGGTTGATTTAAGAAAAGTAAAAATGTGAAAGCACAATTAGTAACATGCAAAAACTAGAGAAAAGTTAGTGGAACATGCAACTTTTTAAGTGACCAAAAGGGAATTTTCCCTAGCTATTATAAATAGCCATTTGCTAGTGGAATGAAAGATTAACTTAAGAAGAGAGAAGGTAGGGGACAACATTTAGAGAGGGAGTTACAGAATTTCTTTATTCTCCTCTCTTTCACTCTTGGTTAATATCTAAGAAAATCTTTCAAGAATTCTTGCATGTGGATTTTTGAAGAACAAGTTAGTGTATATCTACATGGTAATTAACTTAGTTTGATAATTCTTCTTCTTCATCTTCTTATTTTGGTTAATAGTAGATTGAGTTAAATTCTTGAAGTTTGTGTTAATGGATGAAATTGTTGTGAAAGGAAAAGAAGGAGATAATTAGGATCATGAAAAAAGAAGATATTGAGAGAAAAGGGAGAATTTTCAAGAAGATTTGAGTTGTATGTCTAGGTTTGGGAACTTAATCTTCATGCATGTGTGTGGATATCAATACTTATGCTTGGATTACTTAATTTTAATTGTAATTTAGTAGTTTGTTTAAGGTTTATGAGAGATTTAAATAAGAAAAATCGTGTTTTTGAATGTTGAGGAAAAACTGGGTGTGGTTCTTGTGAACCACTCTGCTTGTTTTGTCCATATCTAGAGTTGTAAACCTCGAATTAAAGTGATTCAAAATTATGGGTAAACTAGATTCAATTATATATAATTCATTAGAAGGAGTTGTGGCTTGATTCTGTTGTTAAGGAACTCATAAAATTCATACAAGTGAACTGTTAGAGTGTATAGGCAGTTTTAAATAGTTACAAATTTTTTAACCATAACTCCTAGTATTTAAGTCATAATTGAGTGAGATTTGATTCTATGTAAACTTAATAGAATGATAATCAATTTTATAGAGGTTGAAATGATATGATTCCAAATTATGATGAAAATAGACTTATATATATACAAGTTTTATGAAGAAAAAATAATTTGATTATATTTCTTAATATGTCAAAAAGTTACTTGAATTCAAAACTGTTGACAGTACTTTTCAGAGGATAGTTTGCAGTGTTTTGTGTATAATTAATTTTATATAGGTAAAAATGCTATGATTCAAAATTATGATGAAACTAAACTTATATATCTACAACTTTTATGAAGAAAACCATGATTTATTTATGTCTCCAAATATGTAAAAAGGTACACTTAATTCCAGAATTGTTGGTAGCACTTTTTCAGCAACATATCTTTATTTTTTTTTGTAATATCTTAAAAAGTATAAATGATATTGAAGTTATTTTTAAAGTTCTTGAAACTAGAAACAAAAGGGATCATGTTTTTAGA
The DNA here is from genome assembly GCA_037975025.1 of Excoecaria agallocha. NCBI lineage: Eukaryota > Viridiplantae > Streptophyta > Magnoliopsida > Malpighiales > Euphorbiaceae > Excoecaria > Excoecaria agallocha. The sequence goes on from CM075809.1 coordinate 15,466,477, forward strand.
AGATTATTTCTGTAACACCCTTATCAGAACAGTCTTTTTCGATGAGAAATTTAGCGGTAACCAGTAAAATTTTTTTTTTCCAAACTTCAATAACTGCCGAAATAATTTCTATACCATTAATTTGTTCGCTCTTAAATTTATAACTGTTTAAATTATTATTCAGTTTATAAAATTTCGGCAGCTCAACAACTAGAATTTACTAGCCTCCTGAAAAAATTCAAACAATTCACACAGCCTCTCAGAGGCACAATAAGTCATATCAAATAGTAATATATATTTTAAACCAATCAATTACAAATCAATGATAGTCAATTACAAATCACTTAATGTCATTATACAGACATAACCATATTTGTCATTCATACACATATTTACTAAAATACAGTTTAGATATGACTCTCAATATCTAAGTATATACATGCCACAAATGCTAAAAATAAAACTATAACTAACTTTTCTTCATCCTCGAATCTTACTTTTCCGTGTACCGAACTCCCACAACTCCTCAGAACCTGCACTTAGAAAATAATACGTGCTGACCACTAGAAATGCTCAATGGTGACTACTAATCATAGAATTTCCCAATTAAAGCATAATTACGTATATTATGCATGCATTTATTTATATCTTATAAGCAATTACTTTTAATTCTTAAAGTACTATTTTCATTATTTATCAATATTTTTGGTAATCGTTTTACCTTAATCTTATACTTTTCAATTTACTTTACTCTAATTTCATTGTGAATGCTTTCGTATTGACTTTTTTACAAATTAACGTATTACAATTTTCAAGACTTTTAACTTTTAATGCAACGTGATATGGATACTTGGAAACACTTTACATACATATCATTTTACTTTTTATTTAGCTTTTACCTTCGAAATTCTATTGCTTGGACATATTTTTACACTTAATTATATTTTTATCATTTTTTAACTTTAACTACATGATTAGTACAATTTTTATAATTTCTCATTTTCCGAAATAATAACTGGTACATAACATATCAATTATTTTTCATGGATCTTTTCATATAACTTTTCATTTCAATTGTTTTTCTTTATAAAGATTTATTTTTATACTGGATAAATACTAATTATCATATTATTCTTATAAAACATTTTCTTTTCATTTTTGCTTCTTTAATTATAAACCTTTCGAAAAACAATTTCAGTTTTATCCCAAAGTTTTCATTTTCTTTAAATCAATTTCTTTTTTTTTCATTTATAACTTTTACATTTACTTTATCATGCTTATGAAAAATTTCATTTAAGTTCTTATTTAATAAAATCCTCATTTATGAACAATTTAGTCATAATTTTGACTATTTTACTTATTATAGTCAATTTCTTATTCATATACATTTTATTTACACTTTTTAGGAAAATTACTATTTAATCCCTAAACTTTTATTTTCTTTCATTTAGGTCCTTTTCCACTTTCATTTGTCACTTTTCATTTTCTTTCATACTTTTAAACATTAAATCAATGTTATTAACTTTCTATACCCCTAGTACAGACCTGACAGAAAACTTCAGACCGGATATATGGAACGTGAAGCACATTGGCTCACGACAGAAAACTACCACTACTACCCATTTCACTTCTTTTTTTTTCTATTCTTTTGTTTTCTTGTCATTTGTTTCTTTATTTCCTTTGTTTTGTAATATTGTGGCCAGTGGCCACAATCAATTGCCAACTTTTTGTTTTTACATATATATATATATATATATATATCCAAAATTTTACTATTTTGGTCCCTAAAACTTTTACTATTACTTTCAAAGCTCTTATTCATGTTAAAATCGATTTCATAATTTTTATCATATCAAATATAAGCAGGACACAAATTTTTGGCTCAATCGGAGTCAGTTATCGATCCGGTTTAAATTTATCAGTCCGATTCGACAACTACCGGTGTCACCGAAAAATTCAATCTTTATCACCAAAATATTCTACACAAAATTTAAGGTAGACTTGCAAAATTTGACAATATTCAAAGTTCATTTACTATTTTTAAAAATTATACTAATCAAATCATTTTTCCTATTAGGGAAATTGACTCGCTAGCTTTTTCATATTTTTAGCTTTTCTAGGTCTATTTGACCTCAATTTCACTTCAAATTTCAATCCTGGACTCACCATGACCCATACTTTTCGATAGTCTAATAAAATATTTTTGACTTCCAGGTGCACTATTCGGCCCAAAAAATACTATTTACTATCGAAAAATACTATTCACGGCTAACCCAGTGTTGAGGCCGTTACAATTTCGACATAAAATGTCTTTAAATAAGTCAAATATAGCTTTCAAAATGAACCTTAAATTCTATCTCTATGCAGCTTTGTTACTGAGTTTGCCAAGAACTACTTTAAACCTCTCTTGAGTATCTTTGTATTGTAAAAGCAGCAATAAAGGGAATTAAATGGATGAATTATAATAATATCTTAATGAGAAGTATTAAGCATGATATTGTGGCAAAGAATGTGCATGGTGATTGCAATGCTAAGGTAAATTATTATTTACCTACTTGAGATAATATGAATATAGCACTATATGAGGATTATATGTTATACCTATATGTTGTGTCAAAAATATAAATGGAAAGAAAATAATGCATAAAGCATGGTTACATGAAAGTATGCTAATTATCGATAATCGAGCAAAGTGTATGATTGCAATTGTTTATATTTGATGAGATTGTGTATACTTGTATGTACACTAATAAAGGTATAACTTTTCATCGATTATTTACATGAGCAAAAACGTGTGGATTGTGTTATATGATGTGTTTACATGCTTATACACTAGAGATTTGGTATTTTTTCATCACATACATGTACAAATTGTATAATTTAGTACAAGCATGATATATGAAATGTTAAACACGATAAATGAAATTTATATAAATAATATGTGTTTAAGAATATATGATGATATTGCATAGTTAAATGAAACATGTCATATAATAAATGTATGAACTATTATACTTACTATTTAGTTGAGATAATGTGTACATGCTTACATATTTTATGAATATGAATTGTTATGCTTAAGCATGAGAGAGCAATTAGGTATATTCATGTATAAATACTTGAATGTCATATAAGATGGTATGTGAAAGAGTTACATGTTATAAAGCAAGTTTCAAGTATTGTAAGGTATTAAACCCAAGGTGTGCATGATATGATATGATATGATACACACACACACACGTATGTATGTAAGATACCTAGGTGTATATAATGACGAAAAAGTAAAGAATGGAACAAAGATGTTTAATCATGAGCATGATATAGTGTTATAGAAAATTATTTCTGCACATGTATATGATTATGATTATCTTGCTCATAGCCATGAATAGATCTATACTACTATGTATATAAATGCATGATTGAAAAGGGATCATTCCTTGAACGAATTTCAAGTAGAAAATAGCAATACTCAATAATGTGTATGATCACATGTTTAAAGAAAGTATTACATAAATATGGATATGATTACCTTGGACATCATTATACATGGGTTTTAACATACACATATGTATATGATTGAACAAAGTAAAGCAACATTTGGAAAATAAAGTATAGAGATATATTTGCTTGCTTTTAGAGTTCAATTGTGGATAGATAGGCGCCTATAGGGATATTGCAGCTGCCACCGTTGACCTTTTTAGGTCTAAAGTATAGTTAATCCTACTGGATCAAGTATAGCTCTGTTTGGGTTATTTGTTGACCCCGTTTGGGTTCTTGACCGGTCCACCGTACAGTTGTCCCTATTTGGGTCCATAGTTTTGATACCCTCAGGTATCTACCGATCCCGTTATCCACCTTTAGAACTTAAGCAGGCTAAGTTATAGTATAATTGCATCATAGTCTACTTCAGTATAGTAAGGCATATGTTTATGAGTATTTCTAATGCATGTATTATATTTATGCATATACTTATATATATGTATGTAGATTAATATTTGAAAAATAGAAATTTATGGATGCTAAGTTGTACATTTAGGAATGCATGATACATGAAATTGTACTTATAAAATGTGTTGTTTTGCTAAAGTGCTGATATGTAAAGGCATATCACCACCAATACATGATAATTATTGAGTTTTGAGTAAATGAGATTAGTGGTAGGTATGACTCACTATATGGTAATAATTAGTGAACTATGAACTCATAAATTGTGAATTTGATTTATTTGGAGATCGAAATGTAAGAGATATGTATAAGCATGTATGTTGGTGATGTCTTTTAACTATTATATGGTCTTGTATGATTTTTTTATAATTACTCATTTAATTGTTTCCATTGGGAAATGATATGCGATATCTTATATGTAACGATAAGTTACTTATAAACTTGTAACTGGTGAACTATATATAATTTAGATTTGTGATGTAAGTAAGATAAGAAGTCAACACATGAGTAATTTGATAAATAATCAAGAAAGATTGGTAAGTCAAGTGATTAGACAAGAATAACATACAGAAATCCAAAGTAAACTTAATGTGTAAGGCTTTAAGGGTTAAATAAATATTAATAAGAGTAAGACCAATAAGCAGTCGAAATATTATTAGGCAATTTGTAATGGTTATAAGGATAATGTGTATAATATAGTACCTAAAGTAAAAATATTGTGAACACAGTTTAAATGATTGGTTCATATGCTTAAGGGTATAATTGTATGTATTTGCATTTTGATCACCTTTAAAAGAGGTCGTCCTCATGTTTTATTTTTCCCCACTAAGCTATATAGCTTAGCACGTGTGTTTCATCCGTGTAGGTTTATAAGGTGATATCTACTGCAGGATGGCCAACTTAAGTCATCGGAAGAGACTATTATAGACTTTTATTTTGGACTCTTTGTATATAGTAAACTTTTTGTGGGATAGGAGATATTGCATTTAAATATGTTCAATAGTTGTTGTATTTTGTAAAGAGACTTTAATGTATATTGGAAAGTTTTGATAGTATAACACTTTTAGGTATTAAGTTAGAATATATGTTCTCTGTATAGTTGGTTTATGTTTAAGTTGCACTGTTAAACTTATGTAATGAGAAGAATAAAGTGATATGTATAGGTTAAAAGATAAGGGTGTTACAACTATAGCCATCGCAATAGGAAACATTTGGTTAATTCCATTAACACCTATGGCGGTTAGTAACATCCCTTTAACTTTTATTTTTAGAAAACATCCATCAAGGCCTATGATAGGCCTACATCTAGCCTTCCATCCCTTTTTACACGTATCAAAACATATGAACATTCTCTTGAAAACTCTTCTCCCTCTTCTAATCCGTCCTTTGATAACTAGACTCAACAGTGCTTCCAGGATTTGTGGTTCTTAATTCATTAGCATACACTACAATAAAATATTATAATAGCAATGAAAATCTAATTTCATTGCTAAAATTCGTTAAAATTTTTCTATTTAGCAACGAAAATAAAAATTATTATTTTCCGTTGCTAAATATGGAGGTATGTTTTAGTGCCAAAATATAGCAACGAAATTTTGCAACGGAAAGCTTATTCCATTTCTAAATAAGGTGGGAGTAGATGGTGCAAAAATTTTTAGTAGTGAAAATAGCAATGAAAATTTATTCCGTTGCTAAAAAAGCAACGAAATATGTATTTCATTGCGTTGCTATTTTAGCAATGGAAGAGTTTTCCGTTGCTAATTTGAAAGTGAAAATTTTTAAGCTCCCCTAAATAGCAACCAAATATTTCTTCTGTTGCTAAAATAGCAACGAAAATGAAATTTGATTGCTATTTTAGGTACCTTTAAAATTTTCAGTAGAAAAATAGTAACAAACATAATTCCGTTGCTATTTTTGCTACTGAAAATTTTAAAGGTCCCTTAAATAGCAACCGAATATTTTTTTTGTTGTTAAAATAGTAACGAAAATCAAATTTGATTGCTATTTAAGGTACCTTTATAATTTGTAGTACAAAAATAGCAACGAAAAAAATTTTCATTGCTAAAATAGCAACGGAATACATATTCTGTTACTATTTTAGCAACAGAAAAGGTTTTTGTTCTATTTTTGCTACTGAAAATTTTAAGGTCTCCTAAATAGCAACCGAATATATTTTTCGTTGCTAAAATAGTAACGGAAATGAAATTCTGTTGCTGTTTTAGGTACCTTTAAAAGTTCATTAGAAAAATAGCAATAGAAAGAAATTTTGTTGCTAAAATAGCAACGGAACATAAATTTCGTTGCTATTTTAGCAATGAAATTTATTTTCATTGCCATTTTTATACTGTAAATTTTAAAGGTACCTTAAATAGCAACCAAATTTGATTTTCGTTGCTAAAATACTATATATTTATATATTAATTTTATATAATAATTTTATATATTCATATAATAGTTTATATAATAGTTGGTTCATTTTATTGTATTATAATTGAAACGTAAATTCAATATACCATCATATTTAATATATTTCGGATAAGCGAATTATGATTTATGATAAAATCTCTTATACAGTTACACCGATACAAATGTTACGCTTATATGGGCCCTCCAGTGTAGGTGTACGGGGGTTGTTTTAAATTAATGCAAAAAGAAAATGGGGGTTGTGGTGTAATCAATTATCAATGGTTTCGCTATCTAATGGAACTGTAAGAGGCTTGCGTTTCTTTCGCAATTATTCAAATAGCTCAAATGAAAGATACCGGGCCCTAAAAAATACGATAAATAATTTGGCGGGAGATTTCCCATCTCTGGTTCTGCAAAACTAGGGCAATTCTCCCACTTTAATCCAATTTCACTTCACTCACCTCTCCTCATTTTTTGCCAGAAAATTTCAGTAATTTCATTGTGAAGCTCAATTATTCATTTCCCTCTTTCGCAAATCCAAACCCTAGTTCCTGGGCGACGTACATCAGGATCCCCAAACTTCCTGTGGCTTCCCTGTAAGTCTCGTTTATCTCTTATATTGTTTGCAATAAGATGTGTTCTTGCTGAGTGAACCATTCGTTGGGAGTCTCAAACTTATTAATGCATCTCTTCCTTCTCCCTTTGACTTACTAGTAGCCTATACACTGTACAGGTATGTGGAGCTAAATATCACATCAAGGAAGAGTTGCTTGATGAGACAGATGTTGTGGTTGCTCTTGTCAATTTGGCTAGAAAGGTATTTTACATTTCTACTTAATTTGTTTCTTTTTTCTCAATGCCCTTCTCTGGTTGCTTATTCATTTTAAATACTTCTGTTAAAATTCAACTGAAAAAGGCTCTGCAAGTTATGCATTCTGATTTTGTAGTTAGAGTGTTTACTTACTCCTCTCTGGAATATTAGGAGGAACTTGAAGATTACCAAAGTTTAAAGAAGAAAAATTTTTAAAAATTTAAAGATAACCTTGTTTCTTTTTGGGATATGCTGGTGGTTGAGTGCCAGAATGGACCATTGTTTGATGATGTTTTGTTCGATAAATGCATGGATTACATAATAGCATTGTCATGGTCAGCTTTCTCTCTCTCTCTCTCTCTCTCTGTAATGACTTGTTGGAACTGTGGCTGGATTTATGAAATAACTTAATTTGGTTGTGTTTTAATGGAATTAACATATTGCAGCACACCTCCAAGATTTTATCGACAAATTGCTACTCTCATGGGTCTTCAACTTCTAACATCATTCATAACTGAAGCTTGACATGTGTTTAAATTTGAGTTTGAAATCTGTTTTTTGCTTCCATTTCTGGCTTCACATGTCATTTCTGATTTTTTTCGATTTATTTAAGTATTGTCCGTTTTGTCAAAATTAAGCAATCAATCGTTAACAGAATGTAAACGGTTTAATGGCTGTACACTATTGTAGTCATTTTCTCTTTCAAAAATAGCTTGAAGCTGCTGCTTCTTCAAATATTGTTTTGGGGAAATATTTTTATGCTGATTTTTTTTGCCAATTCATTTAAGTAGTGTTTGTTTTGTCAAGTTAAGCAATCAACCTTAACGGAACTTAGCAGGTTTAGCATCTGCACACTATTGTAGTCATTTTCTCTTTCAAAAACAGCTTGAAGCTGCTGGTTCTTCCTGTTTAATGTGTGGCATATTGCTCTATGCTATGCTTTAGTTCCTAACTTTGCTACTGCTCTTATGCATGGCCAAGCTAGTGGGTTTAAGGAAGCAATATAAAACTGCTGATGATGAACTAATGCATTTAAGTACGCTGTAAAAGTGTAGGCATTTAGGATTGAATTATTACTTACAACAATCAATAACACTGCCTTAAATTCCTATGCAATTTATTTTAACTACTACTCATTTGCATGTGTTTGCTCATTTTTTTCCTTTTGTACAATCTCCAAATTTCATGGTTATTACTCGGAATTTGATTCTGATCACTGCTTCATTACTGTTTGGTGTTGCTGCAGCTTTCTCTAATGGAAAGTGCAGCGTTTGTATCTTAATTTCTTATTAAATTATAATTAACAATATCCTTTTTTTTTCTTGAGCTTATGTTTTTCGAATAATGGAGAGGGAATTCTGATTCTGTTTCTAACTTGGTCCTGTTATTTGTTTGGGTACTAGAATTTGAGGGAATTGGAGGTGCTTAGAACAGAAATGGCTGCTTGTGTTAATTCTGCCCTTGTTGTTTTGAGAACTGAAATGACGAGATAAAATGTTAAAACATTTCAAATTAACCACTCATATAATGGCTGGTGGTAAAATATACTTTTTGATTTAAAAAAAATGGGGAGTGATGCCCATGGGCTTATGTTTTGTACTCGCTTTTTGTATCACTTGAATGCAGTTTTGACTCATCACTGCAATAATTGGTTTGTGCATTAATTGTTTTCAATTCTTCTGACTTTGATGTTTCTGGTTACATTGATGACTCATTACTGTTTAGAAAATACCGTTTTTGCAATTGCAATGGAGGTATGCAGCAAGTTTATGTATGTCAGTCAATATGCTTTAATGTTTTAAAATCTCAAGACTGATGCAAACTCACCAGGAAACGCACGAGCTGTTGGCTGTATCTGATTAGTCAACACGTTATATATTTGTATAATAGAGTTTTTCTTGGTTCCTTTTTGTTGGAGGGATGAAATTATTGTTGAGAAAATTCTAAATTTACTTGAGAAAGAGAAAGTCACCAAGGCTTGAACATGCAATATGATTTTTGTTGACATTGGAGTCCATGGCTTATGGGTTTGTTGTTTAGTAGTCTTGAAGTAAAACTGATACAGTTTGAACATTGTAATATTTTTTAAGCTGAATAATTGCTATTTCCCAGTCATCAATCATATAAGATGTTTTGCTAACATGAATTCTTTGTTTCATCTGAAATATGTCATTTCTTACAGACAAGAATTTAGGTTACATAATTCTGCTGTATGTTCCCTATCTTGCCGGAGTTAATGTTGAGTAACATTGAGGTGTGTTAATTACTGCAAATAGATGCTTAATTGTGTCTTGAATGTGTGTTAATTACTGCAAATAGATGCTGGCCACACATCCTGTTCACCATTTATGATTTTCTGTTTGTGAAATGTATATAGCTGGGGTCTGTGCAACTATTAGAAAGTGAACTCAACTTCTGAAATTCATCATTCATGATCTTAATTTATACCAATTCATCTTTCTTCCAAGTTCTTGTATTGGTGCTACCGTGGTTTATAAGTAAATCTAGTAAGACATTTAGGGTCTGTTTACTTACAGAAAACTGCTCCAGTTTTCCAGAAAATTTTTCCACAGAAAACAGAAAATAAAGATCATGTTTATTTTCGTCAGTTTTCTAAAATAGAAAACAAAAAATGAATTTTCCAGTTTTCCAAAATAAAGAAGAATTAGAAAACTAAAAAAAGATGTTTTCCAAATTTTCTAAATAATATTAATACACACACATATATATATATACATACACACACATATATATGTACATACATACATATACATATACATGCATATGTAAATTTTTGTATGTGCATACATACATAAGCATATGCATATGCATATGCATGTGCATGTATATGTATATGTAGTACATGCATACATATGTACATATGGATATGTATATATATGTATATGCATACATACACATACATATGCATATGTATATGTATACATACATATGTATATGTATGTATATATATGTGCATATATACACATACATATACATATACAAATATACATATATACATACATGCATGCATGCATGTATGTATCTATATACATACATATACATATAAATATGTATTTATGCATATACATATACATATACATATGCACATACACACACATACATGTTCATATATACATGTATCTGTATACATACATGCGCGTGCATACATGCACATACATGCATGCATATATGTATCTATATACATACATATACGTATAAATATGTATGTACATACATACATATACATACATGTACATATGTATGTATTCATAAATACATGTATATGTATGTGCATATATTCACATACATATATATATATATATATACACACACACATACATACACACATACATATATAAATATACGTATATGTATGTACGCATACATATATATGTAATATTTGTATGTATGTATATATATATATACATACGTGTGTATACACACACACAAATAAATACTCCAATTTTTCATTTGTTGATAAATAAACGCGTTTTCTAAATTTTCTACGGAAAATAAATACTTCAATTTTCTAAGAAAATAGAAAACAGAAAACTATTTTTCTGTAAGTAAACGCACCCTTAGAGTTTGTATTATTTGATTTTTGAAGCTGAGGGACATAAAAATTTTAAACTCTTGTTGTCACATTTTTCAGGATGAGCTGCGAGATGCAGTGCTGCTTGTGTTTGCTAACAAGCAGGATAGTCCCAATGCAATGAATGCTGCTGAGATCACCAACAAGCATGGGTTGTGCTGCTCTTAATGAAGTGGTTCTTTTTTGATGGATGGAAATCTAACTACTTAAGTGAATGTTTTGAACAACTTTACTGGAGATCTGAAGTGAATCTGCAGGTACTATTGCCTAATTCTATTTAATCAAAGTTCTAATTTAACAAACTTCTTTTATTAGTTTTTCCCATGCTCCATTTTTCTTTTCCATGTTCATATGTATCATCTTTACTTTCTTATGCATTTATTTTCATGTTTTAATTACATGTGTAACACCCATACCATACGGATCTAATGTTCCAGTGCAAAAAGCCGAAATTTTTTTTTTCTAAACTGCTTAACCTTTTATTTTTAGTTTTAGTCCATTTATATAACTTTTAAGTTATGTTGCCGTAGACCTATAACTGTCCAAGATTACTATTCATTTTATAAAAATTCGACAATATAACGGATATAAATCTAACTAGCCTTCTGAAATGCAGATAATTTTCATAGCCTCTCAGAGGCATAACAGTTCAATAATAACAATATTTACGTATCGTTCATTACTCATTTGTACCAAACGACTATACCCATCATCCATATAAGATTTACATATATACATAAAGGCCATGTTTGGTTCTACGTATAAAATACAGGACTGTATAATATAATACAATATAGTATAATATACAGTGTTTGGTAATTTTTTTCAAAAAATAATACATAGATTAAATTATACAGAATTAGTTATTTTATCCCTCATACACGAGATAAAATAATACCCAGTATCCCTTGGGTTTATATAATACAGTGTTACTGGCATCAATTTCGGCATCACTGTTACTTTGATCCTCCTTATCTCCTGCCACCCTTATCTCCAACAGATTTCAATTTTTTAAGGAAAAATAATAAAATCAAAAGCCCTTGTTCGATTTTTGTTCTTCTCTATCTCCCTCTGCTCTTCTTTCACTCAGCCACCATCATCAAAGCTTTCATGGCCAGCCATTGATCGTATCATCCATCGCCGATCGGATTTCTTATTTTTGGTATGTATAATATTTTTTTTTACATTTTCTGTATTTTATTTTCTGGTATTTGTTTCTTTGGTTCTTTTTCCTTTCTGTTTCAAATTAAAGCCAACGATTAAAAAATAGAGGGAGTCGCCTTTAAAATCTCCACCAAAATCTCATCTAATTTTCTTTGGGCAAAACTGAGAACAATCGGAGATCTGCATCTTTTAGGAAGTCATTTGTACTTTTTATTAGGAGATCTCGTTTTCCAGCTGCAAATTCTCATTTTCCAGTTGCAAGTTCTCTCTTTCTTTGTTTTTTCTTATTTTTTAAATCTAATAGTTGCTTTGCTTTTATGTGTTTTATTGCTTATTTTATTTAAATTTTGCAAATTTATGGTTGATAGGCTTCTTTGTTTTTGTTGTCTTGTAGAAACAACAGCTATATTAGAAATTCATACCTTTTTTATTCATCAACCTTCCTTCAATCATCTAAGGTATGTTCTTTTTTGCTTTCTAAAATCTGCTAATGTTATATGGGATGTCTATTATTTTTGCTATATTATAGTTGGATTGGTTTTAATCTGAGAATTAATTGAATTTTCATGAAATCATGTGATTTAGATTCACATTTAGGTTCTCTGCGAGTAAAGTTCTTTTTGTTTTTTGTGTTGCCAACCATGTTGATCCTTTGTTCCCTTCAATTGCAAATCTCTCTGCTTTGTTAGCTCAAGCATGCACTTATTGATACCCGAAATGTGAATAGCATGCCTCCAAGCATTGCAGTTAAATCCCTCAAAAACCACTATGACATCCTCTTTCAAGTTTCAACTAACTGAGGACAGTAGCTGCAATGAAACCATTCTTAAAACGGAACATAATATGAAGTCACACTGCTTGAAAACCCTGCAATTCCACAAATATAAGAAAAATAAACAACTAATATTTGAAATTGAAATTTCAAACCCAAAACGACAAGATGAAGTATAATAAAGTTATTTTTCACGTAAGAGGCAAGGGACTGAAGTGCAATTGAAGGATTAAACTCTATTTCATAACAAATTTAGGACTAATTTAATTCATTTTCTGAAAAGCTGAGCTTCCAAGTGTAGTGATCAATATCAGAGTTTTGTAATTTATCCAACTTCCCCTCCCTTTTATCTTATTCATATATGAGAATAATAAGTTTTTTTTTTGGTATATACAGTTTTTGGTACCAATTCATCTACCTTTATGTATATCTAATTGACAGGTTTCCTGTGGTTGGAAGCATACTGCTGCAATTTCTGGTAAGCATATATCTAGTCCAAATTTGAATGAGATTAAGTTGTTTTGTGATAGCCTCTTTTTTTTCTTTTTCCTAGCATACCTTATAAATGTTCAGATCTCGTTGATATATTGAGTGCCTGCAGATTTATTTTCATGCTAAAAGGTAATCTTCTACGAAAAGTTTGATGTGAACCTGACCGCTTCATAGCCTTGGTCCGTAATTTATTTCAAGCCATCATTGAATATCTTCAATTTCTTGCATAAGTATTAACAAAATCTTAACAACTCTCTTAAGATTCACAAAACACTTCCTAATCATGGATGAAACTGTTCTATATAAATTTTTATCGAGTCAAATATACAACGGAGAAAATTGTTAGAGATCTAAAACTGTTCCTGCTTTAAGCATAGGCAGCATGTATACAGGTGGATATAAAATTATTATTAAAGGTAGCCTCCATGAAATTTCAACTTATTCTATCATTTTAGCTTGATTCTTCATTCAAAGTTTGTCAAGCTTCTGGCATGAGGTTAATCTAAATACCTTTACACATATTCTTCAAATTGTTGCATTCAAAAGATATATAAATTATAAAATAATTATTAACTATAAAAGGCCTTATATGAGATTAAAATTCTGATTTATATATATATAAAATGTTTTTATCTTTGAGATGCTTACAATTTATTAGAAATAATAAACAATACCCAAAGTGTGCAACCTGATATTAGAGAGCACATATTAACATAAGCAATCCTTATATAATTAATGATAGTATTTTTCTTATATAATTAACCACTATTGCAGACATGAAAACATTACATATGTTTTTACCTGCTGTTTTCGGTGTTCTTTTTTGAATTTGGAACTGTCAGTTTTAGCTCTGTTCTCTTAGAGCTGTAATCTATAATATTGTTTCATTGAAATTGCACTAAATTTTTGCTTATAAAAAAAAAAGACAATACAATCCTATTTTTAGTTTATGTTGCTGAAAATTATGCTGTAAATCATATTATTACACTAGTAGGGAATCTTCCTATGAAGCATATATATATCTATATAGGTTCCAGCTAAAGAAACCAACAAAAATTGCAACTATAACTGTAGGCAGATTAGTGTTGGAGGATATTAACTAATGCCACATTCATTATGCATATAATAAATTAGGTGTCGTACATATACATGTGTGCATGAAACATTCTTGGCATTTATTATTTTTTGAAACAAATAAATCATTTCTCTGTGCTGAATGCCTACAGAAGTTGATCAACCCATTTGATCAATTGTATTCTTATTTCAGCCTAAAACAAATTTATAATGATAGGAAAAATTAAGCTATTACAGCAGCTAATAATTCTTAATGACTCGTAGGATAAAATTACGCTATTAAGCTATTAATTACATTAGTAGCTATAAAAGTATATGGCCTTGTTAAAAACTGATTTCAAACTAACACAGAGCAGTAATGCAGTGACAAACTCCAAAGTCATATAGTTTACAGTAGGAAGCTTCTAAATACTAAATATACTAAATATACAAAGTTATGCAGCTGTTAATCTATCTTTTAGCATATATAAATAGATTCAGTGTGCAGATCAGTTTGCCTTTACTATAGTGTAACAAAACCAAGTTTACTCCCATTAAACCCCCAAAACCTGTAAGTTGCTTCCTCTATTATAGGTGCATTTAATATGCATTTCTTTATTTAAATTATCTGCATATTGATCTTTTTTTCTAATTTATTTATTACATCTAATGCTTCTCATTTTTTAATTATTTGAGTAGATATGGATCAAAGAAATATTATGTTTTACATAATCATAAGGACGTGGCATTTGCACATGATGTGGTTGCTATTGATGATGATGATTCATATGGAAAATATGAAGAAAAGGCGAATTAGGAGGAGCAAAATGCTTAGAGATAAAAGCATTGATAGGGATCAAGTTCGTTTTATTTATGTGAATAGCATAATTGGGGAAAATGACTTACATTATATTAATCAATTGAGAATGGATAGAAGAACATTTCGAATACTATGTGATCTTCTTCGAACTCATGGAAAGATTAAAGATGATGGACCGGTACGATTAGAGGAGAAAGTATGTATGTTTTTACATATTCTTGCCCACCACGTGAAAAATTGTACAATTATCTCTAGATTTTTGAGGTCAGGTGAAACTATTAGTAGAAATTTTAATTATATTTTAAATGGAGTTTTATGACTACAAAGCATTTTGCTTCATATTCCAGAACCTGTCCAAGACAATTGTACTGATGATAGATGAAAATGGTTCAAGGTTAGTTAATAAAAATTAAGTATATATACTAATTTTTAATTCAAGAATTTTGTTTATCATCACTAATAGTTGGCATTTATTTGTTGATTGTTCTATATCATAAAAAAATAGAATTGTTTAGGAGCATTGGATGGAACTTATATTAAGGTTCGTGTGGGTAAAAGTGACAAACTTAGATATCGTACTAGAAAATGAGAGATTGCAACTAATGTACTCGGTGTTTGTTCACGTGATATGAAGTTTATATTTGTTTTACCTGGCTGGGAAGGATCTACATCTGATTCTAGAGTGCTTCGAGATGCATTAAGTAGACAGAATGGATTTAAGGTTCCTACAGGTAAATAAAAATCTATATTTAAATTATACTAAGAAAAATTTTATATAATTATATTTTTTTATTTAGGAAATTATTATCTTGTTGATGGTGGGTACACAAATGGAGAGGGATTTCTTGCGCCGTATAGGGGTACTTGTTATCATTTATCAGAGTGGAGAGAAAGAAGTTAACCTGCTAATTATGAAGAATATTTTAATATGAAACATGCTTCGGCCATAAATGTAATAGAAAGATGTTTTGGCTTGCTTAAAATGTGGTGGGCTATATTAAGAAGTCCATCTTTTTATCCTATTAAGATACAATGTCGAATTATTACTGCTTGTTGTTTACTGCATAACCTTATTAGAGGTGAAATGAATGTTGATCCGTTAGAGCAAACAATAGAAAATTTAGATAATGATGAAGAAAATCATGAGATTGATTTTTTAAGTACAGCTGAATCATCTGATCAATGGACTGCTTGGAGGACTAATTTAGCTATGAGGATGTATGATGAGTGGAGAGCACGTAGACAACATTAGTGGTGCTTATAAATTTATTACATTGATTCATGTACTATCATTTTGTAATTTTGATAATTAAAATATATATTTTTATTGTATGGATTATGTTTCTATTTAATTGAATATTTGTTGTGTTTATATTAGAATATTTTACTCCTAGTTCTTTTTGTGTGTGCATTATATATGAATAATATTTTATATATTTAAAATTGTCATTTAGGAATGGATATTGGACAAAATTCTCAATTTAAAGGAACCAGACGAACGTGGAGTAAGAATGAAGAAAAGTCACTGTTAAAAATTCTTAAAGAAATACTTGCTAATGGTGGTAAATGTGAAAATGGTACATTTAGATCTGAACCATGAAAGCCATTGAAAAAAAGATGTAAGAGCTGCATCTAAGTTGTGGATTAAAAGTTAATCCCCATATAGATTCAAAGATAAGAAAATGAAAAAAAAAACTTATGCAATAATTTATGACATGATGAACAAGAGTGGTTTTGCTTGGAATGACGTAACCAAATGTATTGAGGTTGATAGCGATGAGGCATGACAAGCTTATATCCAGGTTTAAACTTTATCATTCATATATTTAGTTTTTTCATATAATTTAAATTTAATTTATTATACTTTTTGTATTTTTATAGCACAATATTGGTGCGGTGGGATAGAGAGGAAAACATTTTTCTATATTTGATCGCCTTGCTAATATATTTGGAAAAGATAGAGCAACTGGTAAAAGAGTAAAAACACCAGCTGATATGGCAAATGCAGTTGACATTGAAGATGAAAATTTAGGTAATATTAATGAAGATATTATGCAAGGGATTGATATTGATGAGACTTCACCACTATTAGTTCCAAATATATCTACCAATGCATCTCAAACTAGAAAGAGAAAGAAAAATAAGGCAGGTGATGAATCTGATGCCAATAGTATGGCTTTATTTAGAGAAATGTTCAAAAAAAGCGTTGGTCAAATTGCTACTATTACTGAAAATTTTATTAGAGCAAACGATGACCGTTCCGATATTTTCAATGAGCTGGAGGCAATGGATCTTTCTCCTGAAGATCATCTTGACGTTTTACAAGCAATAATAGATAAATTTCAGCATGTGACATTATTCAGGTCAATGAAATATGAAATTAGGGAGATATTTATTCAAAGATTACTTAGACAAATAAAGTGTGATTAAGAGAATATTCAATGCATTAGTTTTGTTTTTAATTAGGTTTATTTTAATAAAGATATATGAACTTTTTGTATTCATTGATTATTTGGATTATGTTTAAAATAATAATGATGAAATTTATTTATTTTGATTTGTTATTGGACTATGTATAAAATTATTAATAGTAGTACATTTGTTATTATATTTCAACTATATAATTAAATTTTATTATTTATTTAATGTTAATTTATCTACAAATATATATTTGTATTTTAAGAAATTTGTGCCTTTTTAAAAAAAATGATTAATGTACGAAAAATTGTAATTTATAATTAATATTTTTGCTTAAATTGTTAAATTACATAATTTTTAATTTTTTAAAAAATAATACAGTACGACATTATATACCAAACATAGTATAAAATAGTTCAGACTAATACAATTTTTGTACCAAACACTGTATAATTTAATACAGGCTAATACTGTACTGGTTAATACTATACAGACTAATACTATACAGTCTAATACAATACAGTGAATCAAACGTGGTCAAAATGTACTAAACATGCTAAATCCTTAAATTAATTATTATATACATATACATGCCATTCAAAAATTTATTTTTAATCCTCAATTCTTTCTCTTCCTGTGTACTAGTGCTCCTTTCTCTTCAGTACCTACACGTAGTAAATCTTACGTGCTGAGCATTAAATATGCTCAGTGGTGATTAACAATCATAATAGTTTCCTTTAATGTAGTTCTAATTATGTAACAATTAGTTTAACAAATTTTCAATATAATTACAATTTTGCAATTATTGTTCATTTGCATTTTTAAAAACGTTTTTATTCTATTATTAGCAATTCTTTTCAATCAACACCAAAACTTTAAATAATTCTTCAATTTAGTCTTTATTTAACTTTTTACAAATTTGCCATTATTCTTATTTATTTTCATTTTTAACCTATAACTTTACATACAATTTACCAATTACTCTCTACTTTAACGTTTTCATGCAAAATTATACTTTTAGTCCGTATGTTATATAAAAATTCATTTTTACACTGTTGGGAGACCAAATTACCATTTTATCTTTTATGGTCTTTTCTTAATTATTTTTATTCATTAAATACAAGTTTTAGTAAAATTATCGTTTTGCCCTTATATATTTTATTTCCTTTCAATTAGGTCCTTTTTCATCTTACACTTCATTTTTATCTTTCTTTTCACCCTTTTAATTTATTTTTTATATAGTACCCCTAGTACAATCCCGACAGAAACTATCAGACCGGATATACGAGACGTGGACCTTACAGGGCCACAAAAAGACTGAGAAATGAGCCTGAAAGATCATTTTGTATTATAAATTTGATTTAATACTAAAAATGTATGCAATTTACTTGATGGTATGTGAATTTTATTTAGGTTTTTTGCCTATTAATGGGAGTTATTACCGAAAAGGCATCACAATTGCCATTAAGAACATTTTAAAAAATAAAATAGAAATGAATTCTTTTATTAATTTATTTCAAGTATAAAAATAAGAAATTTATTTAAATTCCATATCTTAAATTCATTCATATATGAATTGCATAATTTCAATTATTTTATTTCAAGTAGATCATAAGTTTAAATGAAACTTGTAACTAACTAAATAATTATATCTAGTTGATTTAAATATCTAGTTGAGTTTCCTAGATTGTGCTAGTTATATGAAATTATTTTTTCTTGTTATTATAAATATTAAAAATATAATGTTCACATTGATCTAACAATTATTAAAGGTATGAACTTGTAAGGCCCAAAATATACCCTAACAATATTATAGGATGTCTAGGGTGTACTAAGAAGTAAACATAAAGAGTTAAGTGCATTTAAGTTTGGTGAGATACATAATGGTAATTAATTTAAAAGACATGGTAACTTGGTAATTTGTTCATTTTGGCATGTTATGAACATGCATAATTATACATGAGGCATAAATTATTATGCATATGGAAGTAGAATTGAATGGGATTAGTGACTTAAAAGAGTTAGGAAAGTAAATTGCAAATTTCCCTAAAATTAACATTTGGACCAATAAGAAATTAACACCTATTCAACATCTAGAATCTTGTTTTGAACACATATATAAAGAATGAGAGGGGGTATAATGACTAGAAAGGACTTGAAAATTTAGAATTTATTCATCTTTCCTATTCAAACATTTCGTATACATTGAAATTAATTAAATCAATATAATCACACATTTAAACATGTTGTATACATGCAAATCAATTGAATGAAATCCCATACCTCTATACGGCATATTTGAATGTATACATGTTTAAATGTGTGAATATATTGATTTGGACATGAAATGGTTGATAGAATATGGGTTAGGAGTGGTTTTGCATGAAATGCATGGATAAATTAAAAGAATTGAGATTAGTGAAGATATGTCTTAGGTTTACTTGAACTAGTCCCATTGTTTTGGCCATAACTTAGCCTAAAGACCTCTAAATAGGATTATTTCAATTGGAGATGAAACTTAAGACATAGTACTAAGAATTGTCTAGAAGAGACCAGGGCTTAAATTTGGCTTTTAGATATCGACATTTGAGATTGACATGGTTGACCAGATGCTGCCTTGCTTCTGGAGCATTTTTTGATGTTTAATTTATAAATTATAATTTAAAAGTCCAAATGACCTAATTTTTAATGCTATGAAAATTGAAGTAATAAGGAAACAATTTTTTAGAAGACAATTTTGACTAAAACCTCGTTTGTTGCATCAAAATATCTGCACGAAATGGGCTAAGAAATCTATTTTTAAAAATCTGGTAATTGTGCACCTACATGGCTGTATTGATTTCAATCTAACCATGTACTATGCATTTTTACTGATGGAATATGACATGAAATTTATATGATGATCATGCAGCGAAAAAATAATAAAATCGATCATACATGCCACTCAATCCATAAACATGAATCGAAAACATAGAATTTTAGGGTTTTAAAACTTACAACTTTAGATGCACTTCAAGATTTGATTTTGATAATGACCAGCAACCAAGAAGGATTTATTTGCCTTAGATCTTCACTACCAATGTCAAAGGAACAGCCTTTACGCCACTCCTCTCTATGTTCACACATACAATTGCAATGACGACTTAAAATCGAGAGTGCTAGCTCTGTGTAAATTATTGGCAATGATAATGGATTGAAGCTACAAGATTGGATCTTGTACTTCCTTTTAGTTGCTATTGCTGCCCAAGAACACAAGAGAATAAGGAACAACCCTTTCTCCTTGTGAATTCGGCCAAGAATGTATGAGAGAGACTTTCACGCCTAGGGTTTTTCTTTTGTTTACTAATATATATCATTTGATTTTTTGCAAGTGTTTAATCTGAATTTTACTACCTCAAGATAGTTAATTCAGCCTCAATCACTTCCTTAATCAAGTGACTTATATTAATTCAAACTCTTTTGAATTTTAAATTCAAATTAATTTGAAATAGACATAAGACATTTAATTAAAACAAATCACTTAATTTAGAAAATAAGCATGTGCAAAATTTTTTTTGATTTTTATCTTACAATTTTGGTTACTTCATCTCTTTTTTAAGTGTTTTAGTTTGATTTAAATGTCATTAGGATTTAATATTCAATTAACTTAATTAACCTAAGATAATTAATTAATTGAAATTAATCCTATTGGGCCAAATCTCTCTCTCTAATGGATCAAGGTCCATTTAGCAATTTTAATACCCATTACATATATTAATTTGACTTTAATTAAAAGCTCAAATTAATGCCCAATACTTTATTTAAATATTTTAAGCTCAATATTTTTGATGCGATCCTATAGGTCCATTTAATATTGGCAATGAATTAATGAATTAATTCAAAGGCTATATATATTCTCTAACAAGATATTATAGCATTCCAAATTAAATAAAAATGCAAATGACATTTTGTGAGCTAATGCAATTTTGCATAGTTCCTTACCCTTAAATATCAGAATTAATATAAGGTATGGAATTAGTCATCCTTATATATATTAATTCCTTTCTTGATATTCCAGTGACACTGAACTCTCAGATAAATAATGATTACTCATTATTTCATCTCGGTATGGCCATACACTTCTCAGTTCACTGATCAAGTGGCCGATGATATTTTCTCTCTCATTGAGAGGGGTAATCCCTTCATTTCTCTCATGTTCTCTAACATGAATCAATGTATACCCAAGCATATCCATACTTATCACTCTGTTACGAGCACGTTAGGTGTATGTCAAAGTACATAGTCATTCATAAAGAGTTTCATAGAGATTTTAGGTCTAAGAACTCCGATGCAAAATTTACATATGAGAAACACTTATGACTTGTACCATGTAGTGTTCTCATGAACGGATCAAATCCAGATACCATGTTCTAAACATATATCTATGATCTCTGATTTACACTTTTGTCCTTATGATCCGTAAGACAGAACTCATCTTATCAGAGAGAGCATACTAGTCTTAATTCATTTGTTATTCCCATAACAATGACTGAATAGGGATATTTAGAATGAAGTCTCATTTATTTCAAGGTCTTACAACCATGTGCCTCACACATGATAATTGAAACTGAAATAACATTTTTGGATAGTTCTATCAATTGATATGCACAGGAATATAATAGATAAAACAAATGCCTCATTTATTAACTAAAGTATTTTATAACAATGTATTGGGGCTAGGACTTACACTAACAATCTCCCACTAGCATTAGTCCCAATTGGGCATAGCCCTAAGACCGAATGCTCTTAAATGAGCTTCGTGCAGATTTGGACGCAATTGTTTCGTTAAAGGATCTGCTACATTGTCTTCACTTGCTATCTTGCTAACATTAATGTCCCCACGATCAATAATCTCTCTGATCAGTTGGTATCTCCTGAATATGTGTTTGGATTTATGGTGTGATCAGGGCTCATTGGCCTGTGCAATGGCCCCGTTGTTGTCATAGAAAATTTCTAATGGATCTAGGATGCTTCGGACCACTCCTAATTTAGAAATGAAATTTCTAATCCAAACAGTCTCTTTTACAGCCTTGCTTGCTGCAATTTACTCAAATTCTGTAGTTGAGTCGGCAACGGTCTCTTATTTCGAGCTTCTCCAGCTGAAAGCACCACCGTTCAAAATAAAAACAAACCCAGATTGCGATCTTGAATCCTGAGTGTTGGTCTGAAAAGCAGTATCGGCATAACCTTGTATGATGAGCTCTTCTTGACCACCATACACCAAGAAGTGATCCTTAGTCCTTCGCAGGTACTTTAGAATCGTCTTTACAGCAGACCAGTGCTTCTCACTAGGGTCTTGCTGAAACCTACTGGTTATACTCAGTGCATGAGCAACATCCAACCTAGTACATAACATAGCGTACATGATAGATCTAATAACAGATGCATATGAGATTCTACTCATGCTGTCCCTTTCTTCTTCTTCTTTGGTTTTAAGGCACAGTTCTTTAGTTAAAGGAACTCCCAAAGCCAAAGATATGTACCCTTTCTTTGAGTCTCCCATACTAAAATGCTTTAGTACTTTGTCTATGTACTTTTCTTGACTTAGTCCCAAAAGCCAATTCGATCTATCTCGATAGATCGGAATATCAAGTATTGTCTCAGCTTCACCTAAGTCTTTTATTGAGAAACACTTCCCCAACCTTTGCTTAACCTTTTACAATGTTGGAATGTCATTCCCAATGAGATGTTTGTCGTCCACATATAGGACCAGAAATACTATTATGCTCCCACTAACCTTCTTGTACACACAAAGCTTATATTCGTTCAAGATGAAGTCAAATTCTTTAACTGCCTTATCAAAATGAAGATTTCAACTTCGGGATGCTTGCTTTAATCAATAAATAGATTTTTGAAGCTTACAAACCTTCTTAGGATGCTTGGGATTGACAAAACGCTCAGGCTGTGTCATATACACATCCTCAAGTAAATTTCCGTTGAGGAAAGCAGTTTTGACATCCATTTGCCATATCTCATAATCATGATATGCAGCTATGGCAAGCAAGATCCTAATGGACTTGAGCATGACTACAGGCGAAAAGGTCTCATCATAGTCTACACCATGAGTTTGTCGAAAACCTTTTGCTATTAGTCTACCTTTGTAGGTCTTATCAGCTTTGAGTTTAAATAGCCACTTGCATTCAATTACCTTAGCATCTTTCGGTGGATCAACCAAGGTCCAAACCTGGTTATCGTACATTGATTGCATCTCGGATTTCATGGCTTCAAGCTAATTTTCTGAGTCTGGACTTTCAATAGCTCCTCGGCAGGTAGTAGGATCCTCACGATCTACTAACTCAATAGTGTCACTATCGGTGATTAGAAATTCATATCTCTCAATCTCCCGACGTACCCTACCGGACCTTCTAGGTTCTTGTGTAATAAGTTCTTGTTCCACAACTGGTTGTGAACTTGATCCCATTTCTAACTCATCCTCTATAGGAGTTTGTGGTGCTTGAATTTCTCCAAGTTCTACTTTACTTCACTGTCTTTCTTGAGAAGGAACTCCTTTTCTAAGAAAATAGCCTTGCGAGCAACAAATACTTCGTTCTCAGCTTGTGAGTAAAAGTAGTATCCCTTTGTTTCTTTAGGATAACCCACAAAAAAGCAGACAATGGATTTGGACTCTAGTTTGTCAGATGTTAATTTCTTAACATGTGCTTCACAGTCCCAAATCCTGAGAAACGACATATTGGGTTCTTTCCTAGTCAATACCTCGTATGGTGTCTTCTCAACTGCTTTAGTTGGAGTATGGTTTAGTAGAAACGCAGTAGTTTCTAATGCATAACCCCAAAAAGAGATGAGAAGATTTGCTTGAATCATCATTGATCGAACCATGTCCAACAAAGTTCGATTTCTCCTTTCGAACACACCATTCTATTATGGTGTTCCAGGAGGAGTGAGCTATAAAATAATACCACACTCCGTCAGATGATTGTCAAACTCTTAGCTTAAGTATTCGCCACCTCGATATGATCGAATGGCTTTTATACTTTTGCCAAGTTGTTTTTCTACTTCGTTCTTAAATTCTTTGAATTTCTCAAAAGTTTCAAACTTGTACTTCATTAGATAGACATAGCCATATCTACTGAAGTCATCTGTGAACATCACGAAGTAGCTAAAACCACCTCTAGCTTGTGTACTTAATGGTCCATATACATCGGTATGTATTAGTTCCAATAAGTCATTAGTCCTTACTTTTCTTGTTAAAAGGACTCTGTCATTTTTTCATGCAAAAATGGCTCGCATGTGTCACAAGACTCTAAGTCGAATGACCCAAGTACTCCAGATTTATGGAGTCTTGAAATGCGTTTTTTATTTGCATGCCCTAAATGACAATGCCAGAAGTAAGTAGGTTTCAATTCGTTTGATTTAACCCTCTTTGTATTAATGTTGTATATGGACTCTTTGTTTTGTAGATTAAGGATATAAAGACCATTTTGCAACATGGCATTGCCATATGAAATGCCTTGGCGACGAATATGAGCATTTCCATTTCTAATAACAAAATCAAATTCATTCAAATCCAAACAAGAAACTAAAATAATGTTTATGCTCATAGCAGGTACATAATAACAATTTTTTCAAAACTAAACAAAGTCTGGAAGGTAAAGTGAGTTAATAGTCACCTATCTCTATGGCAGCAACTCGTGCTCCATTCTCCATATGGAGGTCCACTTCATTCTTTTCAAGTAACCACCTATTTCTTAATCCCTGCACATTTGAATAAATGTGAGAACCACAACCGGTATCCAATACCCAAGTGGTGGAAATAGAAAGGTTAATTTCAACAACAAAAATACCAAAACTGGACGCCTTGGCTTCATTCTTCTTTTGTTCTTCCTTGAAGAGAGCTCAATTCTTCCTTTAATGCCCTATCTTGTTGCAATGGAAGCATGTGCTCTCGCTCTACTTGAGCTTTTGCGCCTTGGGCTTGGATTGGGCCTGAGGTGCACTCCATTTGACTTGAACTGAGTCAGGTCATTCTTGGGTTTTGCCTTTTCCTTTCCCTTTCCCTTAGCGGGTCCCTTCTTAATACCCCCTTGAACCATCGGTACGGGATTGGTCTTTCGAATGTTCTCTTTAGCATTCTTAAACATCCCATGAAGCTCGGTGACTGACTTGTTCATTGCATGCATGTTATAATTCATCACAAATGGATCATAATCATCAGTCAATGATCCTAAGATCAAGTTAGTGGCCAATTCCTTTGGGATTAGTACCTCAAGCTTATCGAGAGTATCAAGATACCCTTTCATCTCGAGTACATGGATACTAACAGGAGTATCCGCAGCCATCTTACAAGAAATTAAGACCTTTGTTGTCACGAACCTCTCATGACGAGCTTGCTCTTGGAACATCTCCTTGAGGTGCACCATGATCGCATAAGCCTCTTGGTCCATAAATTGTTTTTGCAAGTCAGGAACCATAGTGGCCAGCATCAAACATGTCACATCATTGGAGTTGCTCTTCTTAATCTCAAAAGTTTCCTTTTGAACTGCAGAGGCATTCCTACCAAGTTCTTTGGGAAAGGGTGCATCTAAAATATACGACTTTTTCTCTTGCTTAAAAACTATTCTTAAGTTTCAAGACCAGTTATGAAGTTGGTGCCATTTAGTTTGTCCTTTTCCAAGACTAATCACAATGAAAAGTTGTTGTTTGAAGAAGCCATTTTCAATCTACAATAAAACTTAGCAAGATTAAATGAAGTCTTATTTATAATCTCACAAACCGAATTAATATCCCTTTAAATAATTCGCATTAGTGATTTAATGTGGGCCAAGATCCACTTTTCACAACAACTTATTAGTCAAGCTGAGCTTGTACACCTAACAAGTTAAGTTACTTAGGTAGGAAAACTCCAATTATGTCTCGTACATGACTCTTGGATCAAATGGGCTAACATCTTAAAATGTTATAGCACAAACCCATTTATTAGTTGCCTAGGTTCGGGCATCCCTTTCTATGTTAAGTCCAACCTATATTCACAACCTATGCCTCACAAAAATAATCGGACGCATCTAGGACTCCTAGTCTATGTGACCGATGATCGATGCCTTGACATATTTCGAATTAGGAAGGCAACTTTGTGACTTACTATTTTAGAAATTCATATTATTATGGCTTATATGACATACGCTTTGTCATCCATTCATAACATGTATATATATATATATAAAATTGCATAAAGTAAAGCGTGACAAACATGGGCCCAAAAACCTACAACTAAGATTCTATACTATTACATAAGAATCTTCGAGTTGGGCTTCTCCACTCCGGTGGGCTTCGTCTTGATTTATAAAGTTTTCAAATAAATTTTATTCTAAGAAATAAATGAATTTTTACAATAATACATGATGGCTCGCATGCTATATTTAATTACAAAAATTCAGGGCCCATGAATGCACCATGCATATCCTCACACAAAACATGCAAATAAATATACATAACATTCATGAATAAAACAAAGTCCAATTTTAATTAATTTAGCCAAGCCTATTAATGAAAATTGTGTACTAAACTTTTAAGGAGACCCCGTGATGGGCCTGGGCCGAAGTCCAATGGACTAAATCCTCTTATTGAATAAGTTCTCTTAAAAGCTCAAAATACAAACTAGTTAGATTTATGCCATAAATCAACTATAGTATAATTTTCAATTTTGCCATTTTTAATTTTATGTCATACAGCCCATAAACATTAAAAATACATATAATATGTCCCAACATGAATTAAAACATAAAATCATGAAGAAACATATATATAATACACGGCATTCATACAAAAACAAACAAACAACAATGAAACTAGTTGTTTAATGCTTATATGATGTCTCAAAAATGCACAAACACTTAAATCAATTTTATGAGTCATTTAATAATTTAAATAAGGTCATAAATATTGAGTTAATGTTCTGTACCAATCTGATCTAAATGTGTTTTTACCATTTTAATCAAAACAAAACAAACAATGTTGATTAAACATGTAACAAACACAAATTAGTCATACTTTTAAGTGATTTTAAAATTAATCAATTAAATTGTCATGGACTAGAATTAAAACCAAATTTAAAATATGTCCAGACCAGACCTGATATTTAATCTTTAAAAATCACTTACAAACATGCCAAAATCGTTTTTTACATTTAATTTTGAAAACTAGTTGTTAAACAAATACTTAACATGCCAACTAGCACCTAGTTTCAAGATTAACATGTACCATCAGGTATTAACAATTAAATCCGACCATTAACAGCTCTAAGAACAACTTAGGACAGTATATTAACATGTCATATTAATTATAATACCTATCTAATCATTTAAAATCATTTTTACACCAAAACGATGCAAAAAAATCAAAACATAAAATTTCAGCAGTGCATGTTTATACACAAACGATTTTTGAATAATTATTTCATGCATCTAAAGCACTAAAATAAGCATGTTTAGGTTTTGATACCACTGATGAAATATGACATGGAATTTATATGATGATCATGCAGCGAAAAAATAATAAAATCGATCATACATGCCACTCAATCCATAAACATGAATCGAAAACATGCAATTTTAGGGTTTTAAAACTTATAACTTTAGATGTACTTCAAGATTTGATTTTGATGATGACCAGCAACCAAGAAGGATTTATTTGCCTTAGATCTTCACCACTAATGCCAAAGGAACAACCTTTATGCCACTCCTCTTTATGTTCACACACACAATTGCAATGATGGCTTAAAATCGAGTGTGCTAGCTCTATGTGTAAATTATTGGTAACAGTAATGGATTGAAGCTACAAGATTTGATCTTGTACTTCCTTTTAATTGCTATTGTTGCCCAAGAACACAAGAGAACAAGGAATAATCTTTTCTCCTTGTGAATTCGACCAAGAATGTATGAGAGAGACACTTTCACACCTAGGGTTTTTCTTTTGTTTACTAATATATATCATTAGATTTTTGGCAAGTGTTTAATCCGAATTTTACTACCTCAAGATAGTTAATTTCATCTCAATCACTTCCTAAAATCAAGTGAATTATATTAATTCAAACTCTTTTGAGTTTTAAATTCAAATTAATTTGAAATAGACATAAGACATTTAATTAAAAACAAATCACTTAATTTAGGAAATAAGCATGTGCCGAAATTCCCTTGATTTTTATCGTACAATTTCAGTTACTTCATCTCCTTTTTAAGTGTTTTAATTTGATTTAAATGTCATTAGGATTTAATACTCAATTAACTTAATTAACCCAAGATAATTAATTAATTAAAATTAATCCTATTGGGCCGAATCTCTCTCTCTAATGGATCAAGGTCCATTTAATAATTTTAATACCCATTACATACATTAATTTGACTTTAATTAAAAGTCCAAATTAATGCCCAATACTTTATTTAAATATTTTAAGTCCAATACTTTGTGTGCGATCCTATAGGTCCATTTAATATTGACAATGAATTAATGAATTAATTCAAAGGCTATATATATTCTCTAGCAAGCTATTATAGCATTCCAAATTGAATGAAAATGCAAATGACATTTAGTGACCTAATGCAATTTTGCATAGTCCCTTACCCTTAAATATCAAAATTAATATAAGGCATGGAACTAGTCATCCTTATATATATTAATTCCTTTCTTGATATTCCAGTGACACTGAACTCTCAGATAAATAATGATTACTCATTATTTCATCTCGATATGATCATACACTTCTCAGTTCATTGATCAAGTGGCCGATGATATTTTCTCTCTCATTGAGAGGGGTAATCCCTTTACTTCTTTTATGCTCTCTAACATGAATCAACATATACCCAAGCATACCCATACTTGTCACTCTGTTACGAGTACGTTAGGTGTATGTCAAAGTACACAGTAATTCATAAAGAGTTTCATAGAGATTTTAGGTCTAAGAACTCAAATGCAAAACTTGCATATGAGAAACACTTATGACTTGTACCATGTAGTGTTCTCATGAATGGATCGAATCCAGATACTATGTTCTAAACATATATCTATGATCTCTGATTGACACTATTGTCCTTATGATCCGTAAGACAGAACTCATCTTATCAGAGAGAGCATACTAGTCTTAATTCATTTGTTATTTCTGTAACAATGACTGACTAGGAATATTTAGAATGAAGTCTCATTTATTTCAAGGTCTTACAACCATGTGCCTCACACATAATAACTTAAACTGAAACAACATTATTGGATAGTTCTATCAATTGATATGCACAAGAATACAATAGATAAAACAAATGCCTCATTTATTAACTAAAGTATTTTATAACAATGCATTGGGGCTAGGGCTTACACTAACATGTACCATGCATTATATATACCTCAATTTTGATAGAATATGGCCTACATGGCTATATTGAGTTTAATATAGCCATATGCTATGCATTTTGTCTCTTAAATTCATTAGACATTATTCAATACGTCCAACTTAAAACCAATACAGCCGTATAGTACCTAATTTCAGCCAAATGATGAATTTGTACTCATCAAAAAGTTACTAAAACTTACTCAAACCTTGTTGGATGTTAGTAAAACTTTGTGAACACATGTAATAAGATAAAATATGAATAAAAATGCATGAGATATGTAATTATACATTGAAAAAAATGATTTAAAATGCTTTGAAGGTAGGTTACATGTTAAAAGTGATTTATATACATTTTCATTATAGATAGACATTTGCCATGTATATTTGAACTTGTGCATAGATTCCTTGAGTTTAATGGAACACTTAATAACATGTTAAAGTTTTGGAAGATAAATATTGAGTGAGTGAATATGTAACAAGCGAAAATATATTTAGTTAATAATGGAAATAAAATGTACATAATGAATGTAAACATGTAGTTGATATTTTTCCATGTTTATTTACTTAAATATTTGACATATATATGTAGATATGCATAATTAATACATGATCATAGTTGAGTGTGCATTGACTTATTGGAATATATGAGTGAATGGTATGTAAAATGAACCAGTGAGTAAAACCTGTACTTTGTGCCTAAATTGTAATAGTCATGAATAGATATGAATGCTTATAAGAGATAGTGATTACAGTTGCTAATAATGACACCACATTAGTGTCTAGTGTTTCAATACTTGTTTGGTATCTAGTGCTTTAAGACTACCGTGTCTCTAGTGTTTGGTACTGTTTAGTTAATATCTAGTGTTTGATACCATATTCGGTATCCTTGTTTCCATTATCCATCCCTAATGAGGATACAAGCAATATAAAGGCTTTTAATTGAATTAAAGTGATAAGAAATTGTTAGCGGAAGTGACATTGAATTAGTGAATCATTGACATTATTAATTCATATTGTTGTTGTGATATTTATGCTTAACTAATGCATATGTAAAAATGAAATGAAATGAAAGATATTGAATGTCTTTAGTATTATGTGATGTACGTGTGTCTTTTGTATCTTTGACTTCATCAAGAAGTCAATTAGCATTATTTTGTTCTCCACTAATCCATTGCTCAACATGAGTGTTTTTTCGTATAGGTATATAGTTGTAGAAGTGTAGGGTTCCTAAAATGAACATCTGCGGGCCACTAGTGGAAAGCTCATGTTTACTTTTTGAGTATAAACTTTTGTAATGCATAGATGTTAAGCATTGTATATGTATAAGTATATGGGATCCCAACTTAAATGTAATGTCAAATACGTTATAAGTAATTTTCGATATATATATATATGTATATATATATATGTAAGTGCCATTTATACTTGAGAAGAATAAACTTAATGATAAAAGGCATGATCAAATATAACATAAAGAATTTATGAATGTTGTTTAATTATGTTTAACTTGATTTGGGAATAATATTTATGGTTAATTGCAAATTAAGGCCCAGACTGTAGGGTACATTACGATGTTGGACCTCATCTTTAAAATTTTACAATATCATTCCCCAACTTCGACTCCCCTTTCAATTGAAGGATTCTATTGCTATTGAAAGGGAAATGACAGAATAGAGCGGTACATACCCCCAATAAGCATTGGATCAAGTTAAACACTATATTTTTAAATATATGTATTAACAAAAAACAATTTCAAGTAAATTTCGTAAGGTATACATAGGTGCATATGTATACTCTAGTTTTGTAACACCCCTATAACCCCTGATCGATATGAGAGTGGAACACCTTAGAATAAGACTATCTTATTAAATATTAGGGTTAATTACAAAAAATGCCTCAACTATAGGATACCTTACAATGATAGATCCCATCTTCGAAATCTTACAATGTCAACTCCCAATTTCGGCGTCTCTTTCAATTGAGGAACTCTGTCGCTATTCTATCGCCATCCCATCATTTTCTTTTCAATAGTGACAAAATAGCGATAAAGTCTCTCAATTTAAAGGAGAGTTGAAGTTGAGGATTGACATTATAAAATTTTGAAGATGGGGTCTAATATTGTAAGGTATACTATAGTCTAGGCCTTAATTTGTAATTAACCCTAATTAATTTCTTCATATTCATTTGTTTTTATTGTGGTTTGTTGTAAGCCTAATGACATCTTGTGGTCAAAATCTCAACATTTTAATGATGTTGCATTCTTATTGTCGGTCCATACCTATGTATATCTATCTATACTTATAGGTATAACAAACTATATTGTTGAAATTTTTATCTTGAATTTGGTATATTTCAATCTACCAATGTATACCAATTGATGTATTGAATTACAATGTTAACTTTTCTATCATTGATATACCTATATATATATTAAGGTTTATTGGTATATCAAACTGAATTGTTGAAATTTTTGGCTTACATTTAGTTTATCAATATGTATGTGCCTTTTGGAATACTAATTTCAAATGTTCCAATTTTTAACTTGCACTTTGATATATCTTGATATATATAGGTATATGGACTCAAACCGTTTATAAGGAGAGGATGGATTGCAAAAAGGAATGGGATAATTTTAAAAAGAGTCGATAACTTTTGGTTCATTTTTCGGCAAATCCCAAACAATATTAGGATTGTTTTAAAGTAAAGAGGAATTTACATCAAATATCACTTTTTTAACCCTAATTTTTAAAAATATGTCCATTCTATTTAAAATTTTAAAATTACCTTTTATTTTATTTTTTGTTTTTAAAAATACCCTCTTTTGTTATATCAAAAATGTTTCCAATTGGTTGTTCCTCGAAAACTAGACTCGCCATAGCTAAAACACCCAATCCAACCAAGGTTAAATGCATCAACGCCCCAGAAAAGGATTCGTTCTAACTCGTCAACTACTATTAATCGGTAGAAGAGCTTTCGTAGAGAAATGGAGCGAATTAACTTCAAGTAGAAGTTTGAGGTCACCATCTCCTAGTAGGAGATTTAGTAATGGAGATAGTGGAAGAAAAAGTAGAGGTAATAATTCTACTGGTTCATCTCTAAAAATGGAGAATTTAAGTCATTGTTTGGTGAATTCGAGTCATCATATTCATTCTTGTTTAAAGAATGTTAACAGAGAGACTTGTATTCATCAGATAAGTTTTAAAATTGACGAAGTTGTAGTCAAAGAAGCAATAGCTCATCACCATGATACTCACTCTGTTCCCATGGAAGACATTGGCAATCCTCTTATTTCTTTGGATTGTTTTATCTTTCTGTAAATTTTGTTTGCTTGCATATTGAATTATTTATGTTATGCATAACATAATTAAGTTTTTTCAAATTATTTATTCATTCATTCACAGGTTTTACTCACTCTGTTCCCATGGAAGACATTGACAATCCTCTTATTTCTTTGGATTGTTTTATCTTTCTATAAATTTTGTTGGCTTTCATATTGAATTATTTATGTTATGCATAACATAATTAAGTTTTTTCAAATTATTTATTCATTCATTCACAGGATTGTAACTGATTAATAATATTTGTGACTGGTAAAAATATTTACAGAACCTTTTAGATTGTGGGTGGGATTTTAATTTAATTGCTCACTTCTATTTGTATAGCAAACAAACTTAAAATTTTAATAGTTGCCAATTAAAAATATTTACAGAACCTTTTTTATCCTCTTTTGGATGCTTGTATCCATTTTGACTGAGATACATGTCAATAGTTTCATAAACTTATGATAACTATATATTGAGTTACCTTAGCTATTTAAGATAGAAGTGGCTCTTGCAAAGGAACGAGAAGCAAAAAGGTTCTTCCTTGAGCTTTTTTTTTATTGCTTTAGAGATCTCAAAAGGTCTGTATTACTAGAAAGTGCAAATAAATTTTGAAGTTAGGTTTGTGTTGTAAATAATTTTTGAT
This sequence comes from Excoecaria agallocha, assembly GCA_037975025.1. Taxonomy (NCBI): domain Eukaryota; kingdom Viridiplantae; phylum Streptophyta; class Magnoliopsida; order Malpighiales; family Euphorbiaceae; genus Excoecaria; species Excoecaria agallocha. The sequence continues at coordinate 15,500,268 of CM075809.1, forward strand.
AACCGACTCTTCTAGGTGTTCATGGATGTTTTTGTTGGAAACCTTATATATATATATATATATATATATATATATATATATATATATATATATATATATATATATTTATTTATTTATTTATTTATTTATTTTTTGCGTTTTTCAACCAACAATGAGGATTTTATTGAATGCCTTTGGTTTTCATGTCTGATACATCTTAGCTCAACCATGTGGCTTATTGTTCATTCATAAAAACTCTATTTGGATTATTTATTGTATAGGTTTTCCTCAAGGCTGCGTTTGAATATAGTGTACATAAAAGCCTTCTAGTAGTCGAGTGAATTATATTATATGCAACTAAAATTTAGAGCTTTGCAAGATATCTTTACCATGTATCTTGTAGTATTAATCTATCATTGCACATATAATGAGAGATTAATTGATCCTAAAATTAAAATTGAAGCGAAGGGGAAATAGAGAGAAAGAAAATGAAATAGTAAGGATAGAGTATATATGTGTTCTGAAATTTGGTATACTGGACGGTATACCTGGTATACCGGGCGGTATATCTGGTATACCTCCGGTATACCAAATTTCAGAACATTCTCGAATTTGGTATATCGGATGGTATACCAGGTATATCGTCCGATATAACAAATTTCAGACTATAAATCATGTTCTAAAATTTGGTATACCGGATGATATATCAGGTATACTAAGAAATTTGATATACTATATCTAATTTTAGACTGCAAACATGTTTTGAAATTTGGTATATCAGATATACCATTTTGTTTATGCTTAAATTGGGAGAATTGAATTGGGAATTCTCTAAAATAATATTGGGATTATTTCAGGTTTAAACGATAGTTATTATTTCTAGAAATGTAGATTGCTAAGTGATTTAGCTTCGAATTTTCATTTTTCTTTATTTTGGTGTTTGGATCTTTTATCAAGTGTATTGTGTATTGGGTGCATTTTGGTAATTTAAAATGCTAATCTTTTGGTATGTAGATGATGGTCCTGGATCACTTCATGAGGGCTGCAGGAGAAGAGAACTGTTATAGATTGTTTTTGAAGTTTCTGGTTCTATTAATCTTTCTTCATACTTGAGTGTACATATCCTCTTATAAAACCCAATTCTAAGCACATTTGGATTGATCGATGCAGCCTTTGTGATTACGATGATGGACTTATTGATATAGCGAGGCAAAGTACTGATATCACCATTTTTAGGTGAGTTTTATTTTCCCTTTGCTTATTGCTAGGTGTTTTCCGAATTTTAGGTAGGGGTGTTCAAATTTGATATAACCCATTTAACCCATCTAACCCAACTCACTTAACCAAATTTTCTTACAATTATAGTAGATTATTATAATATATGCAACTCATTCTAACATTTTAAAAATATGTATGTGGGTTATGACTTATTATATAAGCCAACCATTAATCCAATTTCTAATAACTATTTTCAATTGCATGTAAGCTTTTTTGGTTTTGTTTCTTACTTTACTTTAAAATTCTACGTCACGATATTAGATACTTCATCATCCAATATATATATATATATATCCGCAGCTTAACCAACTCGCCTACAATCTCGCTTTCAGTTTTCTCGTTGTCATTACACATTTTGACTAGCCCCATGTGTGCAGTGGAGGAAGCAAACCGATATCGGATGTGTGTGCAAGAGCCTTGTTTACACTTTATTGCATGCTCATTGAGACAATGCCTCTTCTTGGGTTATGCGACTAGGAAAAGTGATCCACAAAGAGATTCATGTGATGTTGTTTCGCTTGGCCCAATTGCTGACACCCCGCCTGCCAGATGCCATACTAAATTCGATTATTAATAAGTATATATTATTCATATTCATTTATCAATATTATTTCAAAAATACACAAAAAAGATAATATAAACTTAAAATAAATACAAACATAAACTAACCAACCCGAAATAAAAAAATTTAGTTCATAATCCATCTAATTTGGGTTGAGTTCAATGCATTTAAAAATTTAGATGAATTAGAAGAAAAAATAATTATAACCCATCCAACCCACTTCTAATTTTAGGTGTGAATGTTTGATTGCTATCAATTATTTTGATTATGTACCAGATGCTACTTCACTAAGCATCAAAAGTCCATGCTTCAGCCCAAATGATAATGGGTATATTACAACTAACTTTACGATCCTCTAACTATTTATTACAAATAACTGAAACTAAATAAGCCACTGAACTGAAAATATCATCTGCCTTTAACTGTATTGTATAAATCGAATTTAAGTAAATTTAGAGATTAAACAAATGGTAAATTGCCATTTAAGCAAAATTGGTTAAATAAGAAGTGGGGTAATTGTTAATATGCATAAGGTTGATAAAATTTATTTAAACCCAACATAGGCAACAAGTTTCCTTATTTTAGAGGCTTCTAAAATCTCCTGCTTTCTCTTTAGAGATTAACTTTAGCTTTGTAGCTTTTGGCTTCTGAATTTGATCATAAGTAACATTTTGTTGCTGATGACTTACATCCTCAAGGAGTATTTCTTCGTCTATTCAATAATCAATATTTAAAATAGCCAAGTAGCCTTAAATTAATTTCAAAATAGGACATGTGGAACACTCTCCTTAATCCTTATCACCTAAAAGCCTACTGCTTCAAAACAAACAATATAATTGCATTTTAACCATTGACTTTTGTTTTATCATTGAAGTCTCAAACATAAAATCTCTATTAACTTGTCCCTATTTATTTATATACCCATATCAATATATATTTAATACAAATCAACTGTAGAAAATGAAAAAAAAAAAAAGTAACAAAGAAATAACTTAGATATAAAGAGAACAACTTCTAGTACAAATTCAGAATCCTTTTCTTCACGCTGGAATAGGTGGAATACTCTGCTCATTCTTGAAGAAATTGAGAGGATCCACTCTCTTTTTCACTTTTGCCAACCTTAAAAAGTTGTTCTTGAAATATTTGCTCCCATAAACTTTAGCTTTCAGAAAGTTGGTCTCATTGCTTGGATTGCTTCCAATATCAAGATCTCTATAGTTAAGAAATGCTTCTCGTGGATACTTGGACACATAAGGAACCATTCCATCATACATTTTTCTTGCTAAGTGGATGTGGCGATCAATGGCTTCTGTTCCTTCTTCAGACCATAGGGTTAAGTAGTGAAGCTTGAATAAGTACCCAGCTCTATGTGGAAATGGAGTTTCGGTGTGTGAAATCTCTTGCATTCTTCCCCCATAAGGGTTCCATTGCAAAAGCATTCCTTCAGTTTCCATAAACATTTTCCATATCTTTTCCAAATCTTTTTTGGAAATTATATGTTTCACATAATCAGATTTGCTTTTGACAAACACTTGCGCTGGTATTGTCCGATTCCTCATGGCTTCAAGAGATGTTCCACTGGGAAAATTATCCCAATATAAGGTGGATTCAGCCCAACTCATTTCTTCACAATCTTCTACCTTCAAACCCAATTGGGGAAATTTCTTTTTCATCAAAGATACAAGCTTTCCTTTTTGCCCTAAGAATTCGCCTATGAAACTGATTCGAACAGTCTTTTTTGCAGTCTCATTGCTTGGATTTTCAATCTCTGGTTGTGCTCTAATGAACACTTCTTTATCTATCACAGTAGAAACTTGTTGCCATTTGTAAAATATATCCGTAGCACCTGCTTCTAAAGTTCTTTTCACTGTGAAAACAGTCACTTTGGCTGGTACTTGAACCAGTTTGATTTTCCAGGCCAGAATAACCCCAAAACTAGCACCCCCACCTCCTCTAATTGCCCAAAACAGATCCTCCCCCATGGATTTTCTGTCATAAATATTACCATTAAAATCCACAATTAGGGCATCAATGATATTATCGACAGAAAGACCATACTTTCTTATCAAAGTTCCGTACCCTCCTCCACTAAAGTGACCTCCAACTCCGAGTGAAAGGCAAACTCCAGCAGGAAAGCCATGGACTTTACTCTTCTTAGCAATATCATAGTAAAGTTCACCAAGAATCGCTCCAGATTGAACCCATGTAGTTTCAGAAGCCAGATCTATATCTATAGACCGTAGATTAAACATGTCAAGAATGACAAATGGGGTGTTGGAGGTATAAGAAAGGCCTTCGAAATCATGGCCGCCGCTTCGAATTCTGATTTGGAAGCCATGATCCTTTGCACAGTTAATGGTTGCTTGAATATGAGACTCTTGCAGTGCTGTTATGATAGCAACAGGTTTGGTGGTTTTTGGGGTTAAGAATCTGCGGTTTTTTATGTACGCATTGAGAATGGATTGGAAAGAGGTGTTGTTTTGGGTATAAATGGCATCTTGGATTGGTAGAGTGTGCTGAATTTGATTAGGTAGACATTGTAAAAAGTTATCAAGAACTTGATTTGATGATGTTTCTGCTAAAAAGAGAAACAAAACTACTGAAAATAATATTGCTGTCTTCATTTTTCAATCTCATAGTTTCATTAATGGGAAATTTATCAGCTATTTATAGAGCCTAGTAAAGAAAAGTATGCTGTTAATTTTGCAAAGTCATTGAAAAATATTCACAAGAAAATAGACATGATGTCCATCTTGTGTTTGTGTTGTGGACAATATTGAAGTCTTTCATGTTTAATCTTATATACTATTAATTTTGTAAAAGACATTTAAAAATATTCGTAAGGAAATTGATGTCAAGGATGAAAATATATAAAATAATTGAAAGATACATGGATTGTCACCTGTTGACTTTAACTTATTGATAAATTTGCAAATAATTTATAATTTTTATAAAAAAAATATTAAAATTTTAGGAAGATTCATGCCTAAACTTGTTCATAAGTTTCTCATACGCTAAGCCAATAAAGAATCGTTTAGATTTGATTAATGTGTTTTTCATAGACCAATTGCTAATAGTATAAATTACCATCAATACTAATTATGTATCCACTCTAGTTATTTAGCTACGGAAAAATTCGATACTAAATAAAAAAGTTCCGTCTTAATAACAGTTTTTCTTAATGTGTGTCGTGGACAGCATTGTAGTCTTCATTTTCAATCTCATGTCTTTTAATTTATATAAGCTATTTTTTTATAAGCTATATAAGCTATTTATTTATAGAGTCTAGTTAAGAAAAGTATACTGTTAATTACTCGATTAATAAAAAAAATTAATTAGTTGATTAATATCGATTTTTTAAAATTATTAATTATTAGTCAATCTATTATATTTGGATAATTAATATATCGGTGTCATTTTTTCAATTTGGTTAAGTAATATTTTTCTATTAATTATTATAATTTATAACATAAAATTACAAAAAAATAATCAAAATTCAATTTAATTTCAAATGTATAAAATAATTCAAAATAAAAATTACAAAATAAATATAATATACTAGCCAAATTTTATATTTAATAAAATTATAGCTAGTATTATAAAATAGATTGATATTTATTGGAAATTAACAAGCTTATTTCTAAATCAAAAAAAAAAATTTGGACAATATTAAATATTAAAATATAGATTCTAAAATATAAATAAATACTATTAAATAAAATATGGACACCAATATATATCATAAAAATAACACACACACACACACACATATATATATATATATATAATCGGTTATTCCATATAAATATTATTTTATATAATTAAAGAGAAAGATATAATTTAAATATAGTTTAAACTATTATATAAATTTTATAAAAAAATACAAAACTAAAACGTATAATTTAAATGTACTTTAAACTATCACTTTATGTAAGTTTCAAAGAAAAAAAAAATTAAGCCATATATATATATATATATATATATATATATATATATATATATATATATATATATATATATATATATATATAAACCAGTTATCGATATCCAAAAACTAAAACCAAAATAAAAAAAAGTAAAAAATAAAAATCGAAACTGAGTTCATCGGATTGGCTAATCGAAAAAATCAGTTTAATTTCGAACCGATTTTGTAATTAAAAAAGTTTTCAGTTTTTTTTTTCTCACCCCTATTAAAAAATATTCACAAAAAAATAGATGTTGTGAAAGATAATGTGTAAAGGAATTTAAAAAGACATATAGATTGTTACATCTTAATTTTAACTCAACGATATATTTGGAAAAAATTAGAATTTTTATCAAAACAAATAAAAAATTTTAAAAAGATTCTTGTCTAGATGTGTTCATGAGTTTTCCATATACCAACCCAATAGCTGTTTGTTTAGATCCAATTCATGAATTTTTCACGCATCAAGCACTAACAGCATAAATTTTCACATATACATACTAATTGATAAAGTTTAAAATGTTTTTATCTTGTAAGAAGTACAGTTGGCAGTTGAAGGGCCGGTCGGATGGATAGACCTGCAAGGAGTGCCCGATCGGACTCAGGCGTTAGCACTCCGAAGCTTAAGTTAGTAGCTTTTAGAGAAATAATGCTTAGAGAGAGAGAGAGACTCAGATATTCAATACCTGGAGCCATTATATTTTAGGCTATTTATAGGAGTTCCTTGGAGGGGTACTCAAGTACCTTGGAGAGTGATAGCTGGCAATTGGAGTAGGTGAGCGGCGATGTGATAGGGAGCAGGTGGAGAGTATGGGTGTTGGCTTGTGTCAGTGGGCTGACAGGACGTACTGTCCCATCAGTCCGATCGGACATCATGCCTTGCTGTGCTATCTTCCAACTCATGCTTTGCCTTTCTGCTATTGGGCTTAGGCCCTGCCAAGCGTTGTTGGGCCGACCTAATTGGGCCTATGGAAATATATTTTTCATAGTTATCACTTGTCCCCCCTCCATTGGATCTGATCGGGCGATGTATTGCTTTATTATTTTGGTGAGATCTTTCAAATTAGCTTGAATTTGATAAGTCGCGCCTGTTCATTTCAGCCGTTATGCATTTATTGTTGATGCTCATGCTGAAGGTGATGCCTCATTTTTCAGAACCGCCATAATGATTTGGAGATGCGTAGTGATTATTCAATTGTTGAGGCATTTGGTGAGTTCCAGAAGTTTTTGAATCTATAAATAGGTGATTTTTGGGGCAACTTCTTCATCCTTTTATCAGTTCTTAACAGAACTCTGCTAAATTCTCTTTCTGAAGTTTCTTTTTTTCTACGCAAAAAGTTTTTTGGCTTCATACTTCTTCGAAGATTCAGAGATTTTAGCGTTTTCTCCCAAGGATATTATATTGCACAAGTAAGTGGACAATTCCTGCCTTTTAATTTTTTCTTCATTTTTCATAACATCATCATTATTCCTCCCTTTCTGTGAAAGATGATTTCGAGCAACAATCAGTCTATAAAGAGGGGGTTTCTTGAAGCTTAGAAGGGTTATAGGACTGCGGCTTGCCCTTCAGAATTCACATAGGAGTAGATGGCTAAGATTTTTTTACGATATGATTTCTCAACAGAGATCTTTGTAATGGCTTACCTTAAGTCTATGGCGACGACCTAGAGACTTCTTGGTTGTGAAGACAATGAGCGACTTATTTGCCATTCATGGAGCTTGGGTGCGGGGTCAAGGATTCCCCTTAACGCCTTCGAAATTGTGATTCCTGAATGCTACAGAATTGCCCTTGGTCTTTCGAACGGACAGAGATCAATGCTCTGCCTCAAGAACCGACATAGGACTTGCCGTGTATATAATCTAATCGGATGTAACTGCTGCCTTTGAAAGACCATACGTCCGGTCGGTCTTTGTAAGGAGAGATGCTAAAGACACGAAAAAACATATAATTCTAATTATCTCCTTGGTAATTTGATCGGGACTTCAGACTCAGATCATGAGCATCATAATTAAGTGCATATTGAACATCATGCATTGCATGTTTATGAAATCTACATCAGCTGGAGAGAGTACTTATCTTTTATTTTTGTGACGCAGCTGCAAACTTGATGGCTAAGGGAGACGATGTTGCTAAGCAATTGGCTGACTGAGCTAAGGCAAAGATGAAGGTAGAACGTACAGCCAAGGAAGAGAGGAAGTCGAAGAAGAGAAAGTTTGTGTCTTCTTCAGAGGTGCAAGCTTCCATGTCCTTTGCCAGTGCTTCGATCTCCCGTCCCCTTCAGCCCCTTTCGGTATCTACTGCTATGCATCCTTTATCAAAGGCTCAGCATCCCCTTCGGCGTTTCTTATTGAGGAACGAAATTGATTCAGAGGAAGAGCATCCGGTTCTACCTCAAACGGGGTCAGCTAAAACCAACATGCCCCTAGTAAGTGATACTACACAAAAGAGAGCTGAAAAGGCAGCTAGGAGGAAAGCTGCCGAGCTAGTGGCTGCTGTGGATGCTAGGGTTGTTGCAAGGGGCAAAGAACCCCTTTGGGATGAGTTCGTTCGGAGCGTCCCATCAAGAATTTCTGAAAGGCGTGCCACATCGCTGGAAGCAATTCTAAAAAGTCAATTTAGCGATGGCTGGTCCATTAAAAATAGGGTGGTGTCAAGCTTTTTGTGCCGAGGCATGCTCTAAAAGGGTGATTTTAAGGTAATAGGAGATCCCAACATACTTTCCCGAGAATACAGCCTTTTTCAACATCAAATTCTGGAGGTATTTTTTCAAAATATTCACTCTAAACGAACTTTTTTCCCATTATCCATTATCTTCTTGATTACTCAACCCTTCTTCTTCTTCTTGTCTGAATTTTAGTTGATAAAGAGGAGTTTGTGCTTGCATGGCATGGTCAACTTTTGTCGAGGGTGATGGGAGGATGCCGATCGGGTTAGGAGAGAAGTAGAAGTCAAATATGAGTCCAAGAGAAAGGAGTCTCTTCTTGCCCAATCGAAAGTTGAAAAGCTGAAAAAGCACTACAAGAAAAATGCAAAATAGCGAGGAAAAAAGTCCTCGCTAAATGATGATTTTTCGTAGCTAAATCAGTTTAGCGAGGAAAAAAATTTTGTAACAAAAGTCATCCTAGCTGAATTTAGCGAGGACTTTAATCCTCGCTAATTTTTGCGATGAAATTAGCGAGGACTAAATCCTCGCAAAATTAGCGAGGATTTAGTCCTCGCTATATTTTGCGAGGATTTAATCGTCGCTAACCTTTGCGAGGAATTAGCCCTCGCTAACTTTTGCGTTACCCTCGCAAAATTTAGCGAGGACTAAATCCTCGCAAAATTAGCAATGACTAAATCCTCGCAAAATTGGTCCTTGCAAAAATTGGCAACGACTGATATCCTCGCTAAATTCAGCTAGGATTTTACAAATATAAGATTTATCTTCGCTAAATGTTGATATAAACTTATTTTTATTAATTTAATATGAAAATTTCATTATTTAAACAATAAAATAAAAAATTTATATTTACTCAATATTTAATATAAAAATATATATATTAATGAATAAATTATTATTTACAAGTGTATAATATTACTAATAATATATCTAAAATGATACATGCATATATAACAGTAACAACGAAAAGTCATAAACAATTCATAAAATGTTTATTATAGCCTAAAGGTATTCTTAATTTGACAAATCCTCGTATGCGCTTTATTCCTGAATGTCCACGTTCCAATGCATACTGTGTCTCAACTCTCAACTGGCTTCATTATCAAGTCAGTTTAATATTGTAGGGGCCAATTTGTTAAAACACCTAAAGTTGAGCAGCAAAAATTTCTGAATTCCAGAGGAAATAAACCTCACAACAACATCAACATTCACAATGAAAACTGACTAAAAGCATGAAAATAGCCAATTTACTCTACTTGTATGCTAGCAAATTGCAAGCTTAGATTCTAAAAGGAATTTGAAAAAAGGGGAGAGTGATGCATACCTTTGTAGTTCTATAATGGAGCCAGGTCTGTTTAGATACTCACAGCCACATGTAGGCAGAGAAAACTTCGGATCTTTATTGCCAACTGAATAAACAACACCTCAAACTCTCAAAGGTACCTGCATCAAACCTTTACAAATATAATTAAGCGTAATAGTTTTTTGAAGTAAATATAGCAAAGATTTAAATTTAAATTCAGAAAGAATATAAAAAGTACATTGATAAATTATACTATATGCTTTTAGAAAAAAAAATTAAACAAACCTTTTGGTTCAATTTAAACTAAACCATAATCGATCAATTGTTTATTGTCTAACTTTAAAACAAATGTAATTAGTCTCTGTGTCATTTCAGCAAGTCATCTCATAGCTCTTCCCGATCTTAATGCTCCTTTTCTTTTCAAGAATGCACAAAGATCTCCCTGAACATTAGTTTAAGAACAATTATTTTTCAATGCTATAATTTCCAAACAAGCTTCAACTAACTTGACAAAATATTTTCCACCCAATACTCGATACAAATAGCATGAAATAATATGCAGAACCATCAATATAATTTTAAGTAATATTTCTTCACTATCCGACAGAACAACACATTCCAATGCTAATTCTTTAAGCAAAATTATATTTCATCCTTTGTTCAACCAAAGAAGAAGAAGATGAAAGGAGAGAGAGAAATTTTGTATCACACGATATACAAATGATGACTAAAAGGGTGAGTGCTGCCTTATTTATCTTGATCATATAACAAACAAATGCATGGATTTTAAATTCTGATCCAATTCTGTTTTGCAAGATGACGAACTTTAATGTTCCAGGATTTTAGAGAAATAATAAGTGTTCCTTGTACTATTGTTTAAACAACAACAAATTATCCTATATATATCAGAGAACCTGAAAATTTAAAGCACTAAGACCTAAACTAGAACCTCTTCATGTTAGAATGGTAATTTTAGTCGAAGCCCATTAATTCAAGATTTTCAGATGACAACATCACCAGTAAAGCACTAAGACCAGAAAATAGTCAATATACAATGTACCATCATCTCTGCCATCATCATCTCATCACTGGCAAATTGCTGCTAGTAATGAAAAACTACCAATATTTTATTAACCAATAATTCTTTCCTTCATCTTGATAGATAGATAAATAAATATAAAATAGTAAAGAAATATTAGTGTTCGGTGCAAAACAAAAATCTCGTTGGGTGGAAACCATGATTATGATATGTTGGGGACATTTCTACTTTGGACGAGAATTATTAGCACTTTTCTTTTTTATTTAATAATAATAATAATAATAATAATAATAATAATAATAATAATAATAATAATAATAATAATAATAATAAAGCTTTCTTCTAGTTTAGTGTTTTGACTCATGTATCCTCAACTAAAATTACCAACCATTGGATTTCTGATTATTAAATAAAAGGGAATCACCTCATTTTGTTTGGCTACGACGGGAAGGGAAAATGAGGATGGCTAGTCCCTTTCATTCCCCTCCTATAAGGCAACAACACCAAATACTCGACAGACATCAGGCTGAAGTTGCACCTATTTGTTCCCTCACCTGGCACTGCACTCCCAGATAAAACTGCAAGTGCTGTATATATATATATATATTTTTCAGGATCTTTTGGCTGAAAATCAAAGACTAAATAGGCCTACAGCATAAATATAGACGCATAGAATTTCAGTTTCTACTCTTGCCTATTTATATAAGCAAAGGCCAAAGAGTCCAACGATATTAAAATGTTGAAAGTTTCTCGTCAGCTTCGTTCAAGAGATTTCAAAATAACCGAATCCACTTTAAGAGTCGAGCTTTATAAATAAATGGTCAAGAGATTTGTTCAGGGATAGATTCATAAAATTTGGGAAGGCTAGTCTCTATTGTATTTAAATTGAACACTAATACATGGTAGAAATTCAAAGAAATTTAATGAGAAAAAGAATTAACAAAGAAAATGATATCGCAGTTTGTAAGTACAACTGACTCTTATCCGAAATACTATTGGAGTTTGTAAGTGAGGAGAACAAGCAGCAGACATTTGCAGAAATAGAACAGCTAATATGGCTCACATAAATACCAGCTGGATGATTCCAGTTGGGAACAAGCAAGAGAAATCATAAAAGGATTTTAAAATTGTTAAGCCTCTACAAATAGAACCCTAAAACATGAGAAAGATGAAAGGGGACAAAGAGATTAGCCCAGCTCAATTATCTCCTAAAAAGAGGAGCAAGTTTCTGTGCTATATATGAAATTCTGAAAAGAATTCAAGTTCACCAAATAGAGACAATCCGAGCCCAACACTAGAAAAAAACATGCGTTGTTCTTGTTTTTTCAGCAACAGGTATAATCAAACTTCTAGCAACAGCTAAAATCAAACTTTTAAATACCAGAACAAGCAGAACCATGAAGATAACCAGGGTTCAACAGCCTAAATTAGATAAAAGACCCCACACATTGTCAGCAGCATTTACACTCTTCCAAAGAAATTAACTAAAACACATAAAAAAATTCACTCAACATCCACCAGCCACATTATCAAAACAGAAACGAAAATGAAAGCTGAGATCCTCACTGACCGATGTATGTTTGAATAGCTTTTTGAAGATCGGGGTACTTCTTGCCCGAACATTCCTTAAGGCAACATACCTGAGGCTGCCAATATTGACTGTAAGGCGTTTGTACATATCCCCTTCTCCAAAAGGATGTACATATACCTGCACGAAAGGACAAACGGGGCAACTGAGTGAAACAAAACCTGCAAGAATTGTTCAGTTTTGCAATTTCTAATTATCTTCCTCTAGAATTAAGATATCTATATTCTATCCTATCTAGCAGCTATAGCTTCCAAAACTTAAAACCCATTTAAAGAAATGCCCACAAACCTCTTGGAGCTGTCTACCGATCCCGGCTCCAATTCTTGAAAGTCCAGAGACTAACATAATTGTCTAACCTCAATATCTCCTGTAATCCAATGCATGATACAAACTATCAAAACACGTCAAATTTCAGCTAAACAATTTCATAGCAGTAGTAAAGTGGAGATAATAAATTGAGAAAAGGAAATACAGAGAGAAAAAACGAATTGAGAAAGAAAACCTTAATCAATAGAAAGAAAGAAGGAGAGCTTGAGGGAGATTGAATCTGACCTGTTCTTTGCTAACATATCTCTTCTTCGAAGTGACCTAAAGAAAATAATTTTTAATGTGTAATTTTACAGAACCATTACATGAACTGAAGAGAAAAGAAACTCACCTCGTGCAGTTTCTGAAGCTTTATCGATTTCAGAAACCGAAATCCTGAATAGAAACACAAATCTTCAAATGGGTTAGAGGTTCGAGGATCTAAAGTTGAAGAAATCAAGAACGGGAATGGGAACGGGAATGGGAAAGAAGAAGAAGAAGAAGAACAGCTTACTGAGAAGTGGCGGCGGAAGAGGAAGCAGAGGCTGAATTGTTTAACTCGGAGTTAACAGATAGGGACTGCATCGCTTCGGATGGCGGCGTTTGCTCCTCCTCCGTTGAGCAAGTTGACTCCGACTTGCTGAATCCTTTCCCGATCTCCCCCCTTTCCTCTCTCTTTTTCTTTATTCTTCTTTGTTCTTTTCTTTAATTGTTATTTCCTTGGTAAATCTATGGCCAAGATAATTACATCTTGAAAATGAATCCCGCTGAAAACTTTGGTTTCCCGCTCAAAGAATTGAGTGAATTAGCTAGGACAACCATGTCGCAAGATTGGCAACAAATTTTTTCCAAGCTAATGCAATTTAGTTATTTCATTATACATAATTTATAATAATTAATCATAATTGATATTATTGTATGCAAAAATAACAATTTAATTCAATTTAGTTAATTTAAATAACAACAGTTTAGTTTATCTAATTTTTGTCAGTAAAAAATTAGTTATTTTATTATACATAATTTATAATAATTAATCATAATTAATATTATTGTATGCAAAAATAACAATTTAATTCAATTTAGGAATACCGTCAAAATAATTTTGATATCCCGCAAATATGGAAATAGAATTTTAGGAGATTGCCTACAAAACTTATCTCGCTAATTTAGCATGGAACATTTCCTAGTAACTAGTTAATTCTCACATAAAGATGAAAATTAAGTATCAGCGAGGGATATGTCCTCGCTAAATTGGCGAGGACTACATTCCAAGCTAAATTAGCGAGGGATATATCCTCGCTAAATTGGCGAGGACTACATTCCAAGCTAAATTGGCGACAATTATTTTCCAAGCTAATTTTGTAATTAGCTAGGATTTGGTTCTCGCCAAATTGGCAACAATTTTTTTCCAAGCTAATTTTGTAATTAGCTAGAGTTTGACTCTCGTAAAATTAATGAAAAATATTTTCAAGCTAATTTTATAAGAACCATATTCTCGTAATTTAATTTCTTTATTATATAATTAATAAAAATTAATATTAAATATTAAATATAAATATAATAATTAAATTCAATTTAGTTAATTTAAATAATAATAATTTAGTTCATCTAAGTTTTGCAAGGAAAAATATTTAATAATTAATATTTAATAATTTAATTTAGTTAATTTCAATAATAATAATTTAGTTCGTCTAAGTTTTTATTATATAATTAATAATAATTAATATTATTAAATATAAAAATAATAATTTAATTTAATTTAAAAAATAATAATTTAGTTTATATCAAATGCTAAACTATTAAACCGTTAGCGATTTATCAAATGCTAAACTATTTAACCATTAGCGAGGAAATTGTCCTCGCTAATTTGGCGAGGATTTGTTCCTCGCTAAATGGTTAATATGTCAAATGACAATCTATTTAACCGTTAGCGAGGGAATTGTCCTCGCTAATCAAATCCTCGCAAAATTAGCGAGGATTAAGTCCTCGCTAAATGGTTAATATGTCAAATGACAATCTATTTAACCGTTAGCGAGGGAATTGTCCTCGCTAATTTAGCGAGGATTTGTTCCTCGCAAAATTAGCGAGGATTAAGTCCTCGCTAAATGATTAATATGTCAAATGACAATCTATTTAACCGTTAGCGAGGGAATTGTCCTCGCTAATTTAGCGAGGATTTATTCCTCGCAAAATTAGCGAGGATTAAGTCCTCGCTAAATGGTTAATTTATCATTCCAGCTGTGAATTAAGATTTAGCGAGGGGTCTTTGCTCGCAAAGTCGTCTCTATTTTTTGCGCCAAAAATTTGGCGCCCAAAATTAGCTACAACAAAAATTACTTCTCGCTAAATCGTCGCAAAATCTGTTTCCCCACTCACAGCTAACAATATTTGCGACAAAAATCATTTTTCGTCGCAATTTTGTCGCTAAATTGTGCATTTAGCAACAAATTTTATTGTCCTCGCTAATTTTCATCGCTATTCTGTATTTTTTTTGTAGTGGATATAAATAATGTGAATAGAGTACATGTAAGGTATTTAAAAGCATGTAACTAATTTTACGCTTTTGCATCAATTATAAGCATATGATATGAACATATGAGTAGGCATGTTAGTTATATGAACTTACATGAATATATACATGGGTTGCATGATCATAATTACGTATTTATAAGCTTGGTAATGAATTTAAATGATGAGAAGTATGAATAATAAGAAAATGTATATAATCCCCTGCTATTTTATCTTAGTAGTGGATAGATAGACATGCTTATAGGGATTACCATGTAATTGCCTGTAGTTTCCATACCTTCAAATACCTATACTATTTCTTGTAATCCATTCCCATAGGAGAGATGTGCAGGCTAACTACAAAAGTGACAAAATATACTTTATATTAAAGTAATGATATAAAAGATATGATATAAGAATAATGATGTGGAAGTAATGATTTGATATGCAAGAATAGACACCAAAAATGAAAGAAATATGTATCGTGATCGTTATATATAGAAGTAGATACATGAAGATATATGCACACATGCACGCACACACACAAATAAATACATACATGCATGTATGTATGTATGTGTACACACACACACATACGCATGTGTATGTATGTATATATGTGTGTGTGTTTATGTATTTATTTATGTATATATATATATACTCTTATATGATACAAGAGTAATTTGCTTAAACATGTTATAAGGTTATTATTTATGAATATGCCTAATATAAATGTGAATATATTAATTTTAACTTGTGTATTTGGCAGATGACTATTGTGATTAGTTATGCAAAAATTAAGTATTCCTCACTAAACTCTAAAGCTTAGCACGAGTTTCTATCCATATAGGTTCAAGCTATAGGATTTTATACAAGGACAAATCTATAGGACTCAAGGCCAACACAAGATTAGATTGAAGTGTTTGAGAAATATGTCTCATTTGAGTTGTAAAGCAAATGTATATGTAATAACTATCATTTTTGTAATATGAATAGGGTGTAACTTAAACAATTATGTAAATGTATAAAAGGAAATTTTGTAGTAAAGAATTATATAAGAATGAATGCTTTTGTTTAAATTGATAAATATGACAAGTATGGGACATGAATATGTATATTGTATTGCAATGCCCGCTTAAACAAAAATCGATCAACAGCGCTCTAGCCGGCGATCGGTGCGGCTGCCACCACCTCAGCCACTGGCCTTTCTCTCCTCACCGATTTCTTCCTCCGGCAGCGGCGATGGCTTTTGATCTGCATTTCTTTTTCTCTTCTTTTCGATCAGATCGATCTCCTCCTCTTTCCGGTGACTGGCGGCAGTGCTTGGAATCACGACAACCACCGAAAAGCTCCTTGTGGTGAGGCAAATCTTTCGGTGCCCGCCTATCTTCCCCACTCGCCGGTGAAGAGTAGATCGGAGCGAGAGACAGTTGGCGGTTCCCAGTGTTTTTTTGGCCAAACTGCGTTGCCTTGGGGCGCGTGAAGACCACTAGGAGGCTACCGACAATTCTAGCTTCAAGCATGGAGCTTCAACGAGGCTTCGACGAGTCTCCGAATAGGCAGAATGGATGGGGAATTCTGGGCTTCGACTCTAAGGTACGGGAACTTGGTGTGAATCTTGATATGCATATGTAATTTTATTAGATTTTGATGAAACCAAAGCTATGTGTATATATATACATAGATTTAACTGAAAAGGAAGCTAAATCCCCAATATAGAACATAAGAAGGATAATGTATGTAAGGTTAAATTTTGAAAGGAGAAGTCATTTTCATTGTTTATTCTCTAAATAGCTAGATTTTAGCTTAGTTTTAGTGTTCTAAAGTTTTGAAAGATCGGTAATGTTACAATAACCTTGTCAAAATTGCAGTAAAGCAGATGGCTCTGTCATAAGAGAACTCGAAATCTAGAGTTTGAATTAGAGATATTGTTAATGGATTCTTTGGTGAATTATGTGTAAATTATAATGCTTATAGTACATTATAAAGTAAATAAACTCTGAGCATAGTATTTCAGACATGTAAAAATGACTTTTCTAGGATGGCACTGTCGAAATTGTGAATTAATAAAATTAAAGCAAGCATGATATATATATGACTATGATGTTGAAATCTTGTAAGGAGGAAAATTTCAAAGAACTTGAAATTAATTAACAGTGAAGAGTTAGTACGTAATATAGTATAAATACATAAAAACATAATATCTTATGGTAAATATATGTGAGTTTGATAAAATATGTTATATAGCAAACACTTGAACAAGCAGGTTGTTTAATACTTAATTGAAATAACATGAATATGCCTGCATGCTTATGCTTATATGTTATCATGCGAAACTATATAGTTATAGTGATGTATATTTACAGTTACTTATATTGATATTTGAAAATTAAAAATACATGCATATATATACCGGTAATTGTGTATTTTTAGATATAAACGTATATGTGCCAGATTATACAGTAAAAGCACAAGCATGATAATTGAAATGTGTATGAACATCTTTAATGCCTGCAAATAGAGTTCAGTTGTGGCTAAATTTGTATGGGTATAAATAATTGCAGTATTGTATGTTTTAAACCTATTCAAAAAGGGCATGAAATTGAAAAATGGTATATATATATATATGCATGTATGATTATGACGTATGCCTAGATGTTCAATTAGCTTATACCTAATATTGAGAAATGATATTATGAGATATAGTATGATGATGATTTCATTGACTTGATAAATGTATTAATTGAGTACGAATGGAAGATGATATAAGCAAGTATAAAGGGGCGTGGAAAATAGCTTTGATGTATCAGAAAGGTACGCTCTCACGCAATAGTGATATGCTTGATGTGATATCACATACACGAGTAAGTTATACGTGTTTAATAAGTTATTCATGTGTATTTTGACAAATATCATATTATAGTGCTTGAGTAAGTATGACTGTATGATATATACTCAACCTGTTTTTAAACCATAATGCATGTTTTTAGAATAACTTATTATTAAGAAAGAAAGGTATATAGAATATAAGATAACCTCATTTTATACAACAATGGACATAATTAATAAATGAAGTTTGATTTTGGTTATTATGAAATGAGGTATACTGCTGTTTTCCTATGTGTAATAGTATGGTCATGCACTTGTAGTGCCACCGATTATTGTATTAATGTACATAACTACAGTGACATGTGGTCATTCATGGAAATCTTGCTGAAGAATCGTATGCAATACTATACTGGACTGTATATCTTTTCATGTAATTATTTATAAGAGATTATATAAGTATTATATAATTTGCGCATGTATGTATTGTGCACTAGAGATGGTACATCCTTTATATGATATTTAGGCTCTTTTAGGCTTTCTCTCTCTATAAATTATCTTATATAACTATGTGATTATTTGATGCAAGTATACATGCTTAAAGGTTATGTTGGGTGATTGGCATAATTAAAGTTTGTAAAGGTATAAATCTAGATCAGAGTGCATGTTAGAGGCATAGTTAAATGATAGATTCCTTCATGTTTGTAATATGTAAAGCTTTTATTTCTATAACGTAGTAATTTTAATGCATTTTGTGCTTGATTCGATATTTTAACCTTGTATTGGCAAGATTTAGAGTTGGATAAATGCTTCTGGAGATTTGATTTTATTATGTGTATACATATACACCGATATTGGCTGACAGGCCATGTTATGCCTAAATGATATTTAAAGCTTTTGGAAAGGAAGTTATGTATCTGTTAGCCTGCAGTCATAGTTCAGTCGTGGATTGAATAGGCGCCTATAGGGATATTGCAGTTGCTTCTGTTGACCCCGTTTGGGTCTTTGTCCTTTGTGGACTTCTGATTGTCCTTATTGGACTATTGTTTGATCCTATGGGGATCTTCTGTTTGATATCTTCGGATATATTCTATTTGATCTCTTCGAATATCCTCTGTTTGATATCTTCGGATATCCTCTGTTTGATATCTTCGGATATCCTCTATTTGATATCTTCGGATATCCTCTGTTTGATATCTTCAGATATCATCTGATCCCGTTTTCCACTTTTAGAACTTAGGCAGGTTAATTTCAATATAGTGTAAAAGTATAAGTAATCTAAACTACCAGTGCATATCCTATATCTCCTTTGTATTTGGAATTTGCAATGGTATGCATATGAAATTGCGAGTAGGTTTTAACTCTGTGAAGATGTTTCTCAGCATTTTTCCTTTTTGGTAAATGGATGCCATGTGATAAATTAACCTTTATTTAGTATTTCAAGTTATTTCTTGCTTGCTTTCTGATGTTTTTCTTGAATATGGTGCATCTCTGGATGGTGGTTTAATTACTGCATTTATATATATATGGACACTGATGTGTTTTTGGAAGATTTGTTATACTTGAGTTTATAAGATCTACACTACGAATTGTGCTTGGTAATGCTTTCAAGTATGATTATATGTTTTGCTTGACCTTGAGAAATTGACCTTTGATAGTTCACTCATATGTGTGATTGAACTATTTAAGATTGAATTATAAGTAAACAAAGGGTGAAACTAACATGTGTATTGGTAATAGCTATGAAGATAAAGAAGAAATGGTTTTTTAACAAGGTAATTGGTAAGGTTGTGAGTTATCCGAAATTGGCATATTATAATCACAATATAGATGAGAATATCATTTATTGCAATTGCTTTATGTATTCGTTTTATAACTTAGTGCTTAGGCAGTAATTATTGATCCTTATAGGAAATTTCTTCTATAGAATATTTTGTTGTTCCCTACTAAGTTTTATAGCTTAGCACGCGTATTTATCCGTGTAGGTTTCAAGTTTGGATTGCTTGATGAGGAAGATTTGCTGCTGCTAGTTTGGTCAACCCAAGGTGGTGATATTGGAGCTTAATCATTATGGTTTATTGGAACATTGTATCTGATAGATTTGGGTATCTTGCCTTTGTATTGATATCTTGGTTTGTAATCGGTTTGTCGCATAAATGTGTTGTTCTTGGGTTTCCTTGTATATTTTATTAAATTGGTTAGTTGAGATCTTGTCGTGAGTATCGACCTGAGATCAATTAAGTAATGGATTATATGATTTTGATGTTATAATGGGTTCATAGAGATAATATTTGTTCTTTGTTAATAGGGAATAGAGACCCGTATAGAGGAAATTCTGTCCGTCTTCTTGGAAAATTTTTTGTAAACTATGAGATTGAAGTGACTAGGGAGACAGTATTTAAGTTTTGCTCTGGTTGTTAAGCAGGGTAGCACTTCGTAGCCATCCCATTTCATGGAACGGGTATTGAGGTGTTACACTAAGATTAATATTTCATTTTTCTCTCTTATAGTATGAATTAATTCTAGTTGAATGGTTGAATTAATTGTGTCACAAATGATTTTGGAAAAAATTTAGATTTTAAATATTGTTTAGAATGTTAAAGTTTCAATTACACTATCATTATATTGACTACAATGTTTTATACTGTTTCAAATTTTTGTAATTAATTATTTTATAGTTATTTTGTTCACTAATTTTTTTTCCTTATTATGGATTTTCAATTTTCATATTTGTGTGTATATACCATGATCATCCGAGACCGACTCAAGATGAAAAGATGGGATAAAAAATAATATATAGAGGGTTGAAAAAATTTGGAGTAACCAAGTTATCACAAATAAATTTAAAAATCAAAATGTAATTGTGACACCTTAAGAAATACTATAAAAGGATTGTAAAATGTGTATGTATGTGTTGTAGTGCATAAGAGTGTTAATTGTGTAATGGAGACATGATCAATATTTATGTTATTGTTAAGGGTAAGTAATTGTATAATTAGTGATTATACTTTTGAAAAGGGATTAAATTGAAAAAATAAATGATAATTTAGAGAAATTAGTAAATAAAAGTTAGCAAGGGATTGGAAATGCAATAAGTCAAGAGCTAAAATGATTATGCAATAAAAATTGAACATGTGCTCAATATAAAAGATGCAGGAGATTTTCTGCCTTTTTGAAGGAGTGGTGGCCGGCCACTTTTGGCCTAAAAAAGGGGCCAAATATTTTTTTATTGTTCTTATCTTCTTCTTTACTAAAAAGCTTTCTAAAAATGCTACACATAGATGAAGAAAAGGAATTGCATACTATAGAAAGAGATGAACTCTTCAACATATGATTGTTAAAGTTTAGGTGAGTAAGAACAGGTTTAATTCTTCTAATTTCTTCCTTTATGTGTATTAGATTGAAAAATCAATAGATGTATGATAATGAAATGGTACTTTTGTGAGATTAACTGGAGAAGATTTAAATAAAGGCTAAGGTAGAGCTAAGGAACAAGAGAAGAAAAAGAGCAGTTTTAAATAAGGTATAGGAACTCACTCAATTGATTTTAGGGATATTTAATGTGTTGATATGGTATATGCATGGTTATGGATGTGTAATTGATGATTGATGTTGAATTAATGGCAATTTGCATGTGTGATTTTAGGGATATTTAATGTGTTGATATGGTATATGCATGATTATGGATATGTAATTGATGATTGATGTTGAATTGATGGGAATTTGCATGTGTGAGTTGAATTGTATTCAAAATCATGTTTAGTGAAATTTATGTCATAAGATTCTTATGATCCGGTCTTAGTAATTTGATCATATCTTGACACCTAGATCTCTAAATGGGATGATTCTAGTTGGATATTAAACTAAACTTATATATCTATAATTCACATGAAGAGGTCCGAACCTGATTTTGCCTTTAAAAGAGTGTCAAAATCTAGTTCAAAATGGAGTAATAGCTACTACCCTATCATCTAGAGCAGTGTGTAGTGTTTTAGTGATATCTTTTGATTTATAAATCTAAATGGCTTGATTATTGATGCTATGGAAAATAGAGACATAGAGAAAAAAAGTATAGAAGATCATTTGGCCTAAATTTGACCAGAACCATGTCGACAACACTTGTGATAAGTCGACATACTCAGCCTTTATTAGGAGTTAGCACCACCCGTGCCGAGTCGGCACATATCTATTCCCGCTTCCTTTGCTTTTTAAACCTTAGTCTTTTGATTCAAAGTACCCAAATGCACTTTAAACTTGGATTTGGATAAAAAAAACCTATAAATATAGCTATAATAATTTGCATCATAACAATATGCTTGATTTAAGGGAATGTGTGATTAAGAATTGGCTAATATCTTTGATGACTCTATTTTTTTAATGTTATACATGCATAGTATTGTACTTTAGTTCAAGAATAAGATGGAGAATATGAAAATGTAAATATACATGAAACGATGATTTATTTCATTAAAATCATGTATGTATGTACCTACTCATTAATTTTTATTCTACATGAGCAATGAATTAAGTGATATAGAAAGTGGAATAATGCTTGCATATAAAATTTAGTAGAAAAGGCATCACAATATATGTATATGTATACATTTAAGTGTGTTTACATGGATGAACATGAGAAATATGCGTACTTACATTAATGTAACAATTGAGTTATTGATTGCTTATCAGCCTTGGTTGTGGATAAATATAAACAGATAGGTTTGTTAGGTACAAACACAGTTGCAACAGTATTGGCCCCGTTTTGGCCTACAATTTATCCTATGTTTGGGACCATAGTCTTGACTCCATTTGGGTCCACGAAAATTGATACCTATGGGTATCCATAGTATTTATACCTTCGGGTATCCACAGTATTGATACCTTCGGTTATCCACAACTATAGTACCTATTATCCATACTTGTAGTACATAAGCATGTGATTATAGAAAACGATAAATAGTGTTATGGATTATACGATTAAGCGATAAATATATGAACTTGGGTGTGTGTAATTGTATGAAATTAATAAGAATAATGATTGACATAAATTGTTATATGTAAAGGTGTATATATATATAACATAGCTATTATATATTGTATTGATGGGATTGGGTATGTAATAATAGTAATGTACGATGTATATGTATGGAATAAGTAGACTAACATAAGAAATATGCACTTTGCATGATATACAAATCAAATACAAATAAATAAATATGCAAATTCAATGTGTTATATGATTTTAGTATTTAATATATAAATGTACTACTAGTTATTAGCAACTATAAATGAGTGAATATAGATGAAATGAGCAATTTGATTTCTTGGTACGTGATCATCTTCTATTCTACCAAGCATGAATATTATATACATGAATATAGACTAGACATGTGATTTTATTTAGTCTAGTAATAAATACATATGATATATATTCAAGTTGAGGTATGTGAACTGAATGAGTAGTATTAAGCATAGTTACTCATTATAACATAGTAAGATACTTAAGAGTTATGTGGTTCTGATCCCGATTTTGGGATGCGTAAGAAGCTTGGGATACTAATTTCAAGTCTGAGTATTCTAATGTTAGTGGCGAGTTATGTAAGTAACTCGAAATGAAATTTTAAGGTGTTTTTACCTTGGTTAGAATGAACTAAAGTGATAGATACTTAAGTGGTAGTGACAATGTAAGAAATGGAAACTAAATATAAGGCTTATGAGTAATTTTGCCTTCAATATGAATGAGTAAAGAGTTGACATGAATATATAGTTAAGAGTAAGTAATTATAGAGAAATTATCGAGTGTAAGTGTTCAATAAGTTATAGAAGAGTAAAATAATTTTCATGTTCGGCCAATGCAATAATAGGCTAAAACAACATTAGTATATGATGGGTTATGTGCTATTTAGTTATGCTTAGTGATAATCATCAAGCATGACTTAATTTGAACTATTTCTTGAATAAGTAATAGGTGGAGGACGCACATAAGAAGATGATCAATAAGTTCAAGGAGAGTTCTTCTAGATATAGATTATAGTAATAATTATGTAAAATGCTACATTTGAGTTAAAATGTATCTTAAATTAAATTGTAAAGATTGTATTATTTACTTGTGTAACATTATTGCATATATTGTAAAGGCATATTTTAAAAGTTACTCCAGGTAAAGTTATTTAAAAAATATTAATTGTGTTAGTATCAGATGAGATTGGTTATATGTTATTTGCGTTTGTAGCGCCTATGTATACTCTTAGAGGGTATTAAGGTGTTACAGTAATTTAAAAAATAATAATAATAATTTGAGAGGGATCAATAAATTTAATAATTCCTTATTGTTAATCATTCTATGAAAGTACTCATAAATCAAGGTAATAGCAAACTGATACATAAAAATAAAAATTATTGAAAAAAATTCACATTTGCATTGTGTATTCTAGTTTCTTATGTGCCAA
Organism: Excoecaria agallocha; assembly: GCA_037975025.1. Lineage (NCBI taxonomy): Eukaryota > Viridiplantae > Streptophyta > Magnoliopsida > Malpighiales > Euphorbiaceae > Excoecaria > Excoecaria agallocha. The sequence goes on from CM075809.1 coordinate 15,524,730, forward strand.
ATTGCAATGGAAAAAAAGTCCATTCTTAGATCTTCGAAAGCTTGTTTACATTCACTACAAGAAAATCTAAAAATAAGAACGGAAAAATAGCAAATGAAATGATTTCGTTGCTAAATTAGCAACGAAAAACCAATTCCGTTGCTATTTAACAACGGAAAATAAATTTCGTTGCTAAAATTGATTAAACTTTGTAGATTTAGCAACTAAAAAATTTTTGGTTATCTTCCGTTGCTAAAAGTGGAGGGAATTTTTGGCGCCAAAATTTAGCAACGAAAATTAGCAACAGAATCACTATTCCGTTGCTAATTAAGGCGCTAATAGATAGCAAAAAAATTGGAACGAAAAATAGCAACGAAATATGATTTCAGTTGCTAATTTAGCAACATAATTTAATTTTCGTTGCTATTTTAGCAACGGAGGATTATTCGGTTGCTAAAATAGCAACAGAATAATTTATTGGTTGCTAAAATAGCAATTGAAATATATTTCCATTGCTAAATAGTAACCGAATTAATTTTCGGTTGCTAAAATAGCAACGGAATTTATTTTCGGTTGCTAAAATAGCAACCGAAATATATATCCATTGCTATTTAGCAACCGAAATAGAATTTCGTTGCTAAATAGCAACCGAATTTATTTTCGGTTGCTAAAATTGCAACGAAATTTAAATTTCGTCGATAAATGAGGGGCATTTAAGCATTTTTTATGTTTGTTAGAAATATAAAATAGAAATTAAACTATTATATATTTTTTTGCTGCTAATTAAATTAATATTATTTTTTACTTGAATGGGGAAAGAAGTTGACAATGCTGATCAAAGCAAGAGATCAGCAAATTATAAATTATGAATATCAAGTTATCAATATATTAGAGAGATATTTTTTTTGCTTACATAATCATAGAATGTATTTTAAGAAGTTCACAAAATTGATTTTTCTTTAACTGAATTTAGTTTAGATATTGTTAAATTAGTTTAAAAGTGGAGAAATATATGTTTTTTTTTTGTTATAAATTAGTTTAAATGCAATGTCAATGATGTGGTTTTTGATTAGGAGCAGAGCTAGTAATTAATTCAGTGTTCAGTGGACATTTTCGGTTGATTAGGAGTATAATTTCTTTTTTCTAATTTTCGGTTCTTTTTTACAAGTATAATTTTTAATTATGGCTATAAAAATTATTAAAAAAAATTAAATTCAAAATGCATGATGCCTTCAATGGAGTATCAGTTATTTAACTAATTTCCTGTAGTTTAATTTAGCAAATCTAGTTAGTATCCAGTCCATTATTCACATATATTTAAATAATAAATCTAAGTCCGGTCCATTACATAGCACTTTAGTCCAAATCAATACAAATGGAAATAACAGGCATCCTAAAGCGGCGTCGTTTATCCTCTCCACTTCTAGAAATCAAAGGGCTATTTTTTCAGTACCATTCCAAAACCAAATCAGCTACGGTATTAGTAGTTGAGCCCTAATAGGAGCAGAGAGCGACAACAATGGCATATGTTGCCGCCGGGCACAACCTAGCATATATCCTAACTCGAACCCTCAATTCTTCTTCTTCATTTTCTCCATCTTCTCCTTCGCGCTTCCTTTTCACTATCCTACGCAAAAACCCCCTATTCGAATTCATCTCGGAGCCAGCTAAAATCCCGATCCGGTCCAAATCTTTTAGGTCCGGTTACTCGCCGCTTAATGACCCGTCGCCTAACTGGACCAACCGACCTGCAAAAGAAACGATTCTTCTCGATGGCTGCGACTATGAGCACTGGCTTATTGTTATGGAGTTCCTTAATGACCCTAAACCCACAGAAGAGGAAATGATCGATGCCTACGTCAAAATCCTCACTGCTGTTGTTGGCAAGTAACTAGATTAAGTTGGTTTCGATTTGGGTTTGTTTTTATTGGTGATTTTTTTTAACGAATTTGTCTGCTTTTCTTTCAATTTTGTAGGTAGGTGAGAAGAACATACAATGCTGTAAATATAGTTTCCTGTTGTTTGTATCTTAGCTTTTGTAAAGTTTAAAGCTTATGTCTTCAATTTCTTATAACTGAATTCTTTGTCTCGTTTGTTCTGTTTTTTAAGATTTTATTGACATGGGTTTTTTTTTTTTGTTGTTGTCACTTATCAAAAGTTACGATCTTTATGTTGTTCCTAATTTTGCTTAAAATGATTCTCATTTCATAAGTATTAATTTTTTTGCCTTAGCTATATCTAGTTTATTTGATGTTTCTCTTTTCAAATTGTATTCTGGGAAATTTTTGTTAAAAAATCATGTTACAGTGCTTCCGTTTCTTGTTCAAAATTTATGCCATATACATAAATCACACTAAATAAGTAAATCTGGAAAGGAAAAGGGCTCTATATTGTAGTTATTAAGATGCATTAATATGTATAAGCTTTGCAGAAATTTGAGTTTTCGGTTTGTAACTTGGCTATAATAATTTTTTAATCTGCAGTGGCTATAATTTGATGCGAGACCCCCCACCATAATAAAGGGCTTGCTTTCACTGAGAAAGAGAGGGATGCTCATTAATTGCGCGGCCTTCTGCCCCCAGCGATCATCACTCAGGAGCTCCAGGTTAGCTTAAACAAACATTAATCACAGTTGAAGTTCATATATATAATGACTCTTACTCACAGATTAGATGTTTTTAGTATTAGGAGAAAAGGTTGATGCACAATCTTTGTCAGTACAAAGTTCCCTTGCAACGATATGTTGCCATGATGGATCTTTAGGTAGCTTTAACCGAGCTTTTATATGTTTTACAGGAGAGGAATGAGAGGCTGTTTTATAAGCTTCTGATTGATAACGTTAAGGAGTTGCTGCCATTTGTGTACACTCCCACTGTTGGTGAAGCTTGCCAAAAGTACGAGAGCATTTTCAGGCGACCACAGGTCTCTACATCAGCTTGAAAGAGAAGTATGGCATTGTTATAACATTTATAGTTCATGAATTTCTTAATATATCCAGGGAATGGGAATTCCTGTAGGAAAACTCTCCTTGTACACTGCATTAGGAGGAATACGTCCCTCAGCTGTAAGCTTAATAAAACTTTATATTCATTATTATTTTTTCTGTTATTTGATTTCACTTTGTGCTTAGCATTAGAGAAAGATCCACGAAATTGCTTGTAATAATTCCCTAAGCCTAACTCATTGTATTATATATATAGATCATCTGTAGTATATCTACATTTGTCAACAGAGTATATCTTTCCTGAGTTTAGTTACTGACTTGCCACGTTTTTAACTTGATATTTTCAGTGTTCATTTTTGAATTGGTTTCTCTGCTCTGGTTTAGGAACATCTTTCCTGAGTTTAGTTTTTCATGTACTAATATGTGATGTTTGGTGCAGGGCCTGATTGTTAGCTCTCGTAAAGAATCCCTTCAGCACTTTAAGAAGCTTTGGGCTCATGATCACGAACCTGTCATGGGGCTTTTGGATGCAGTGAAGGTTCATTTTCTCCATACCTATCTCTCACAAAAACAAACTCAAAATGTTATTTGGCCTAATCATATTGTCATTTGCATGCAGAAACCGGTAATTCTTGCTCTCTCCAATCCTACTTCACAATCTGAGTGTACTGCAGAAGAAGCTTATACGTGGAGTGAGGTAAAACTAGCTTTTTTCCCCTCAAATATTGCATACAATATCTCACACTGTGCATATAAAACTGCTCCAATGTGGATACACTTAAAAAAACAATCAGGCTATGCCTTCATCTTGATTACGACCCTTTTCAACCTGCAGGGTCATGCTATTTATGCTAGTAGAAGTCCATTTGACCCTGTTGAATACAATGGGAAAGTTTTTGTGCCTGGCTAGGTTTTAAACTTTTCCTGAGCTATATTTGCTCCAGAAATTCATTATATTATTTGCTTATTCTTACATCAATATATTTTTCAGGCGAACAATGCTTACATATCCCCAGGATTTGGTTTGGGTTTGATCATGTCTGGTGCAATTCGCGTGCATGATGACATGCTTTTGGCAGCCTGTAAGAAGTTATTAAATGTACATTTTTTTTATGTTAACAATGCTTCTACGGAAGCTATAGTTAAATCTGCAGTATAGCTGAATGCATTTTTTGGCTTGCCATGATCTTAGCTATTTTTGTGCCGTTTATTTCAGCCTGAACTTTTTTCCATTTTCTAACAACTGGCTCATAATTCAATCCTCTATTAATTGTTAGTTTCAGTTTTCAGCCAGTAAGGTTTCTCTCGTTTTTATGTTAATACAGCTTGATATTCTAAGCTAATTTATATATTTTAACAATAGAGGTTAGCTGCTGGGGACAGTTCTTTGACTGCCTTTCTTCTCTCATCTGAAGCGGAAATGGAAGGAGCATAATCAACCAAAAACATGCAGGCTCAGGTTATATACTTCTTGGATCTTGAATATTTACCATTTGAGAATTTGAAGTACATGCAACTTTGCCAAGGTAATTAATTAGTTGTTGATTTCCTCTTTTCCCTATTACCAATATTTTCTGGCCATACTGTGATTCTTGGGTTTTTATCTCTTATATGGATTCTATCTATTGCCCGTATATCCTAATATTTTTCACAATTATGTGCTTAAAGTATGTAGTGTATGCGAATTTTATATATGAAAATTTGATTGACAATTTAGACTTTTCTACATGGGATGAAGAGTCAGACAATAGTGTAGCAAGATTGGAATCTTCTTTTGGCATTTTTTGTATTTTTGGTCTACATGGGATGAATTTTTTGTGTTTTTCATAGGCAAGTGGCTTCTCCAAATTTTGAGATTTGTTATTTGTTTACAAGGTTTAATAGGGAAGACCTAAGAGCTTATTCAGTTGTAGTATACTTAAAACATTAGTGCATTTGATGGGAGAGAAATACGCTGTCCTTTGCTAATTATGCTTTGCATGCGCAGTTTTCATTAAACTACTTTATGTTTGGGGTCTAATGGGATTTTGCATATGGGGGTGTTTTAAGGTGTTCCTGACTTGCATCCGAAAGCCTTGTGGAGCTCATACTCTGATTTTTGTTCCCCTTAACCCATTATCTTTTTTCTAATATTTCTTTCACTTCTATCATCGAATTTTCCCTTATCAATCAAACAAGTAGAATGAATACTTTTTTTTTTAACTCCTGATGGAAATATTTTGTTTTTAGGGGAATGCTGCATTTAAGGGGAAGCAGTGGAATAAGGCTGTCAATTACTATAGTGAAGTTATTAAATTGAATGGGGCAAATGCAACTTACTACAGCAATCGAGCAGCAACTTATTTAGAATTAGGATGGAGTGATTTTTTATCTGGTTCTTAAAGTGTATTTTTCACTACATTGCTCTGTATTTCTTGGTTATTAACGATTGATCTCAATTTGTGCAGCTTTTAGCAAGCTGAAGAAGACTGCACCAAAGCAATATCACTTGATAAAAAGGTGATGGGTTTGTCTTGTAAGATTGTTTTTCCATTATTTTATTATGTCAGGTTTCTTATATCCTTTAAAATTATAACTGACTTCAGAAAGGAAAGTACATGAATAAAGAGTAGGATCCTGCCTCTTTTTTTTCATCGTATTATTTTCAAGCCTCTCCTTGAAATGTTCTTTTGATCGGTTACTATCATCTGTTTGTCTTGTGAGCTCTCATTTTTGGCATTTGGAAATCTTGGATGAATATTGCCTTTCTAATATATGGTCCAAAGTTCCATGAGTCTCCTGGCTGATGGCCTGCACCTGTACTTTAGGAGGTTTATTTATATCACTCTTGTATGATAGAATGTAGGAAGCATGGATAGATTGAACACTTTAATTTAATAGATAAGCATTGTTGAAGAAGAGAAAAGGTTAGAGGAGGTCTTGAATGGCAAATTTTGATAATGTTTTGTTGCTTAATTGTTAATTATAATGGTTATTTTATTTATTTTTGCAGAATGTGAAGGCATATCTGAGGCGTGGAATAGCTAGAGAATTACTTCTCTTCTATAAAGAGGCTTCTCTAGGTGAGTTTCCTTTTTTGTACAACTTTTTAACTGTCTGGTTGTGTGTGCTCCAAATGTCTCGCTAATTTGCACAAGATATGGCATGAAATATCCTGATGCGTTGTGTCTGTTCTCTATTGTGTAAAATTAGTTCTTTACTCTTAGTTCTTCCCCCATTTTTTCCTTGCTAGTTGTTTGGAGTCCTCTTTAGGCAAGAAATTTTGGTTCTTTTAAAGAGTCATATGCACATTTTGAATTGAGAAGTAGAGCTATTTCAGTAGATTGTTCAATAAATAATTTCAGTTCTTCCTTTATCTACTAATTATTGGCAAATATAGGCTTTTGCATAAATTTTGTGTAAAGAATCAACAATAATTTAGTGATGGAATAACGATGATAATTCCATCGCAATTTTTTTATAATATTGGCTGAATTTAGCAATGAAAAATGATTTCGGTTGCTATAAATAACAGCGGAATTTTTATTCATTTGCTCAATATAGCAACGGAAATTCTATTTCTGTTGGTAAAAATAGCAACGGAAATTAAAATCCGTTGCTAAATTTAGCAACGGAAAACAATTTCCGTTGCTATAAATACCAACCGTCAAATTTGCAACTGAATGTTCCGTTGCTATTTTTCGTTGCTATTTTTTATTAGCAACGGAAATTAAATAAATTTGGTTGCTAATTTTCATTGCTATTTGCTAATTTTCTTGTAGTGATTGAGTTCTAGAAAAATTTATGCAAACTCAAATACATTAAATCCTTTTACATTAATTTTAGCTGCATTAGATTCTTACGTAAATGTACATGTATGGCATAATATATGATTTTGTAACAAAATTCTGTTTATCACCGATTTGGACTTAAATGAAGAATATAGTGACATTCTATATTAAAAATTTTTTTCGCAGTATTCTAATGGATCCGTTAAAAGAATCATTTAGGCTACATTTGGTTCACTGTATTGTATTAATCTGTATAGTATTAGCATGTACAGTATTAGCCTATATTATATTATACAGTATTTGGTACAAAATTTTATTAGCCTGTAATATTTTATACTATGTTTGGTATGCAATATTGTATTATATTATTTTTTTTTAAATTAAAAATTATGTAACATTAAATTATTTTTAATGTTACCAATTTAGACAAAAGTATTAATTATAAATTACAATCCTTCGTACATTAATCAATAATTTTAAAAAATAAAATACATAAATTTCTTAAAATAAAAATATATATTAATAGATAAAGTAATAATTAAATAAAAAACTTAATTAATAACTTAATTAATAGCATTTAATTATATAGCTAAAATAGAAAACAAGTACCTGAAAACTGAAACTATCAGCTGAACAAACTGTCAACCAAATAGCTCTAGAAATCGAGAGATGGCTCCACCTTTTAAAATAGGGCTGAGCAAAATCGAATCGGAATTGAAAATCGAATCGAATCGAATGGATTTTGATCTGTTTGCTTCGATTTTTTTGATTTTTGGTTCATTCGGTTCAGAATCGAAAAAATAAATCGATTTTATCGGTTCGGTTTGGTTTTTAAAATTAAAAATTTGAAAGAATCGAACCGATCGAAGTTTTTAAATATATATATTTTATAGTGTTATTATATCAAAGTAAAAAGTGTGGCTTAGTGGTGGCGTGAGATTTACTCAAGACCTAGTGGTCTTGAGTTCAAATCCTAACATAGGCATCATTTGCATGTTTTTTATTTTTCAATTTTTTCAATTTATTTTTTTTAAGTGAATTAAAATATAAATTTAAATCCTTAATTTATTAAATTGAGTAGTAGTGTATTAGTGTTCTCAATTTTTTTACTTTAATTTTTTTTACAAGTGATTTAAATTTTAGAAGTTAATTAAAATATAAATTTAAATCCTTAATTTATTAAATTGAGAAGTAGAATCAATTTTTTTACAAGTGAATTAAAATTAAAATTTAGAATTGAATTAAAATATAAATATAAATTCTTAATTTATTAAATTAAGTAGTAAAGTATTAGTTTTAGAAGTGAATTAAAATATTAATCTAGAAATTAATACTCTTTTAAATAGAACATAGACTTTTAAGTTAATTTTAATGGAACTATGAATGGAGGAATTAAAGTAAATTTGCTTCTAAAAAGTTAAAATTCATTGATACGTTTTAAGATAAAATTTTATTCTTAAATTAGTCCAAATATTTTTTTTTAATTATCCCAACATCTTTTGTTGAGTTAAACTTGCAATTAAAAATTTTAAGTCTTCAACCTTTTTTTTTCTTTTTCTTTTTTTGTCAATCTTAAAAATATTACTTTTTCCTTCACATCAAATTGTCACCTTTGAAAGAATTTATCCCATTAAATTGTCACTTTAAAAAATTTTCAATTTAAATCAGGATTTAGTTAAGTAGCGAAGTTTATCATTTCTAATTATTAGTATTATTTTTTTATATGAAAAAAAGATGTGTGATAATTAAGAAAAATAAAATAAAAAAAAAAAGAAATTAGTTAGACACTTAGACTTGAATATGAAGCTTTGAGAAGAAACAAAATCAAGAAAAATAAAATCTATATTTTTGCAAATTCATAAATATGATTGACTAATCTAATTGTTTTAGATTATGCGTTTTTATATTTTTTAAAATTATGATGGATAATTCAATTGTATAATCATTTTTTCTTAAGCTTTGATATATGGGATTTACAAATATTTAAAAAGTCCAACTGTCACTAAGAATTACTCGAATTTATTTAATGTAGTCAAGAAAAAAAAATCTTAACTAAGGAAACTCTTTAAGCTATGTTTTTTAAATACATTTTATCTTTATTTTTTTTAACTAGTTTGATCATTAATTTTTTTTTTACTAAAAATATATGGAGATATTCTTTTTATATGACTGGATTTTGCTGCCGATAATAATTGATTAATAGCTTTGGATTCAATTTTATTGTTTCGTTAATAATTAATTGATCTCTATATGTAATTTTATATAAATGTTAAGGTAGTAGAAGTAATAATAATAATAGTAGTAGGTTGTAAATTAATTTATTATTTTATTCTTTAATGGAATATATTAGAAATTATGTTTGAATTATGTGTTGTAAAATTTTTTTAATTTTTATTTTTTAGTATAATTTTTAAGTTATGTTGTATGTATTTTTAATTGGTTTTATTTTGTTGGATATATGGGCCTATTTAGGTTAAAAATCCAATTAAAAAAAGTCCAAATATGACCCAGAACCGATAGAACCGAACCGATCGAAACACAAATGCCGCCTCCATCGTCCAAAAATAACAACTACTCGACTACTTCCCTTCCTTTGAAACTCAATCTTCCTAGACTCAATGAGAGAAATAGTCAACCCACCCAAAAAGAAGATACAGCCGAATTAAAGCCACCAAAGACAATTTTATTTCATTGGTTTTGGGCATCTTATGGATTTGTAATTAAGATAAGAATATGAATTATTGAGAATTCAAGAAATCGAAGAACCTATTGCGTCCTCAAAGCAAAATTCAACTTGTAAATGCAAAGCAAAATTCAGAGCAATTGAAATTAAAAATAAACAAAAAGGAGATGAAAACCTGTTGAAGATGCTAGAGATGGAGAGGGGAGATGCAGGAGATGGGAAGAAGATGAAAGAGGTTTGGCTCAGTATTTTAGTTTAATATGCATTTTACGTATTAGGTAAACCCAGGAGAGAGTGTTGTATTATTATATCTAATAGACATGTGATAAAAATTTAGTTATGTATTAAATAATTCAGGTATTATTTTTTAAAAGAATTAGCCAAACATCCTCTATTGTATTAGAGGGTATTATTTTATATTGTCCTGTGTATTATATGGGGAAACAAACGTAGCCTTAGGGTTATGTGAGTTTTTTTTTTTTAACTTTTAAAGTGAGATTTTTCAATTAGTCTCTAATAAATTTTAACTGCGCATGTATTTCACTCTTATTACTATTGTCATTATAAGATCTAATGTGGCTAAAACTAAAAGTAACAAAATTCGATATAGAAATTTTATAGTTTGAAAATCTAATAAAGTAAAATATATAAGTTTAGAAATCTGAAAATATCGTACATCATTGGCAATTAGCTTATCTGTGAATAATTTCATGTATCCGATTTGAGAAAGAAATTTTGGAATTAAATGATTGAATTAAATTTAATGCATCACTTAAAATCTCCCATTTCACAATTGAATTATAGCATTAATTTAATGTAAATGTCATCTTTAATATTAAATTTAACTCTCATTTTTTATTTATTAGCACAATCAATCCAATAAATTTACAACCTTCAAATTTTTATTGAATTTCCTTAAATTAATTAAAGTTTTTAATTTAAAATGAAATTGATTAAAATATATTGAACCACATTTTGTGTGTTTATATAGACGTTATATAGTTGGTATATTACTTTTTATGTCTGATCAATTTTTATAATCTCTTTTCCTTTTAATTATTGATTTAAAGTATTAATTAAATTTCATTCCGAATTTTTCAAACTATATATAAAGTTTTTTCTTAAGTTATATATATATATATATATATATATATATATATATATATATATATATATATATATATATATATATATATATATATATATATATATATATATATAAAGTTAGGGCTTTCATTTAATGGACTGATTTAATTATTCTAGTATGAATTGATGAACAACAAATAGACATTATTTCATATTAGTATTTATAAACATGTCGAATAGTATTGGATTGGGTCGTATCGTATGATTCAAATGAATCATCGTTAAAGGGATATGTAACATACTGAGTGTATAAATAGGATTGAACTTTATACCTTATTTTATCTTTCAAAATATTATTCAATAAAAATAAAAAATTGTGCATGTATAACATATAAAAATAATTATTTTATATTCACGTCATATAAAAAAATTATAAAATCACAAATAAAATAAAATGAATTATAGATGAATCAAATCATATGTATCATATAATAAATTGAGTCACTTTATAAATCAAACAAGTCGTATTATAAGCATATCAT